>KV417498.1:127503-180218 GCA_001630335.1 Athelia psychrophila | reverse complement strand
CTCTATAAGAAAACAACGTCCCGCTCATGAGACTCCGGTGGCACTAGGAGTGGCTACGAGCTCGAGTTAAGTAGCTCTAACCCCTCGCAGACCCACGACGCGTCACGAGCGTCTAGAACCCGTTATAAGAATCCTACGTCTCGCTAATGCGACTCCGGCGGCGCTAGGAGTGCTTACGAGCTCGAGTTAAGTAGCTCTAACCCCTCGCAGACCCACGGCGGGTCACGAGTGTCTCGAACCCTTTATAAGAGTCCTACGTCCCGCTCATGCGACTCCGGCGGTGCTAGGAGTGCCTACGAGCTCGAGTTAAGCAGCTCTAACCAGCAGCACACCCACTGCGACTCACGAGCCATAGTAACCCGTGATAGGAGTAGCTGGTCCCCTTAATGTGGCTTCGCCTCTCGGAAAATCGCGTACGAGCTCTAGTCAAATAGCTGTAACCACTGCTGCTTACCTGACGTATAACGAGGCTCGAGGAGCTCGTCACGCACGCACGTTCCCTACCGCTCCTTTTGTATCTTTGGCCATCAACTTGGAAACGATTCAACTGCTACCTCCGCCGCTGCGAACGAGACCTCTCGTGCCTCTGAACCTACGGTGCTTCCTAACTTTCCTCACCTCCTGTCTTTGTTCCTGTAACCGAAAGCTTATGAGCGCCTTGACACAGTATTGGTCATGGGGGGTAAAGAAGTGTATCCGTATACAGGTAAATACATGCCATAAAGCGGATATCGCTAGTGTGTGATCTTCACGCGACGGGTCTGGAGGTGGTCGAAGGTGAACGTTTGTGTTACAGAGGGCTGGTGCTTATGATTGCGTTTATCGTGATCTACGTGTAATATTCTTAGACTCAGGTTACCATTTTTAAGCGTCGTGTAACCATATCAGGTATTGTAAAGTTCAGGTGTCGCGGGGTCGGAGAAGGGTCGTAAGAGTTAAGTTAACGCCCTAGTATGGTGGTTGCGTGGCTGGTGGTGGTCGCGGCGGCGGTAGTAACGTGGTTGGGCTCGCAGGTGGCACTGTCGGCGCCGCGGCCTAAAGCGTCGTGGTGGCCTGGGCGGTCTGCACGAACGCGAGAAGCTACGTCTACATCGGCAAGGTCAGGGCCAGGGACTACTGGGTCCTCGTCACCTGGGTCGCCTCCTGCTCTGCCTCCTGCTCGGCCAGCTCCAGCAGACGGGCCTATACAGATTTAGCGCGTCTCTAATCACGGCCCCCGCGAATGGCCTCCCCTCCCTTCCTTCCTGAGTGTGACGCGTTTCGAGCCGTCGCTCATCAAGCAGAGGTGTATGCCGCAGCAGGTCAAGTAGGGGTGCGGGTGGCCCTGCTCCATGAACTTGCGCCGGAAGTCGACGCCCATCATGCAGTGGCGCCAGAGGTAGCACTTCAAGCAGTCGAGCACGCACTCGTACTAGCAGGGGAGGTAGCGTTTCCACGGCAAGAAGCGCGCGCGCTACTCCAAGAGCATCAAGACCAGCTGCCGGCGGACCTGCCTCCCGGGCAACATCAGCTTCCTCAGCATGACGGTCTACTACCACCACTCCAACTCGCGCCGCCGCTACCTGGCCTACGCCAGCAGCTGCAGCGGCATCCCGCCCGCGGTCGTCTCCCCCCAGTGCGGACACTAGCACGCCTAGTAAAGCGCGACACCCTCCCCGCTCGCAATCGCTCAGACTTACCCCGCTATATACCTCTTCCCCTCTCCTTGCCCCCTACCTCACAACCTATACCCTGCACTTTCTACCCTGTATGTCGTATTATGTTGAGACGTTTGCGCGGGAGGCTTAGCTGCCGCCAGTACATGCCCACCGAGGTCCACACGTGCGTCTAGAGCACGGGCAGCCGATAGCGCGCGACCCGAAGCTCGCCGGTCAAGACGTGCAAGCTCGGCTACATCTTGTAGCGACGTCTAGGAGTAATCGAGCGATAGGGTAACTTGTCTAGTAGCCGGCTTCGTGTTGAGTGATCGAAAGACCAAGACGAGGCAGTTTTTCAGCATTTTGCGCAATACCGACGTTAAACCCGGTAGTAGCTTAGGCATGGGGTCGCAGACGCCGAGGCCGTGCGGGCATTATAGCCCGAAGTCGGGGCGCTCGAAGCCGCAGCACGTGGGTAGGGTGCAGGTGGTCGTTATGCCCAGCCGCGAGCACATGCCGCCCGAGTGCGGCGACTTTAGCGGGACGTGCCACGGCGCGCCGCGCTACAGGCAGCCCTAGACCCCGAACTAGACCAAGGTCTCCCGTAACCGCCGTCGCAGCCCCCCTTCGTCCTAACGCCCGACCTGGGTAAAGCCGCCCTTCAAGCGCCACTCCCGCAGACCCGCACACCATCAGCATGCCGCACGTGAGTCGCCACCCCAGCCAATAGCGCCGGAGCGGCCGGAGCCACCACGCCAAACACCGCCGCCCCTACCGTGGCTGCTCGTCCCGCCTGTGGTCGCCGTCGTCCTTGTAGCCCCTCTCGTAGCGTCCAGCACTCCTCCAGCATGAGCATGGTCCACGGTCGCGTGCTACCATAAATTGCGCCCAGTCAGTAGGATACAAATCTAGTGCGCGTCTACCTTCTGGCACGACGTACACTCAGCTAGTTCGCACCGAGTAATTCAAGTCTAGTGAAGGCGCCTTTTGCACCTTTTGTACGGTAAAAACCCGGACGGACAGTAGCGGAAAACCCACCAGTGGCCTTCGTGGTACCAAGCTCTTTGAGCACTGGGCGGCACCCAGACGCTCCCCAATCTCGATGAATTGAGCTCGAACATCCGTGAGGATGGCAGTGGCCTCAGAGTAATTGCCCTGGCTGCTGAGAATCTCTCCCAAGGTACTCGAACACTGGGCGGCACCCATACGCTCCCCAATCTCGATGAATTGAGTTCTAGCGTCCGTGAGGATGACGGTAGCCTCAGAGTAATTGCTCTGTTCGCTGAGAATCTTTCCCAAGCTCTGTGAGCATTGGGCGGCACCCAGACCCTCCCCGATCTCGATAAATTGATCTCGAGCGTCCGTGAGGATGATGGCGGCCTCAGAGTGCTTACTTTGCATTGTGAGAATATTTCCCAAGCCCAGCGAGGACTGGGCGGCACCCAAACGATTCCCAATCTCATGGAACTGGGATCGAGCATCTGTGAGGATGATAGCGGCTTCAGAGTAATTGCTCTGCATTTCGAGAGTATCTCCCAAGCGTTGTGAGCACTGGGCGGCACCCAGACGATCCTCAATCTCGAGGAACAAGCCTTGCGCCTGCTTGAGTGCTGATTCGGCCTCTATGTACTCATCCTGGCCATACATAATCTCACTGGATACACGCCAATACCTTGCCTGCGTCTTCGTGTGGACCGAGGGAACCAAGGTGGATACTTTTTGCAAGAGATGCCGGGAAGGACGTGTAAGACATAGGTGCCATGATATCTGTATGGCAATGTCGACGACGATCTCTCCGGGATCATAGGCTGCAGCGTGGTCGATCAGGCTGCCAATATTCGCCATCTCGGGACTGAGAGCATCAACGGCACCACGGAATTCGGGACCGAAAGAAACCAGCGCGTAAGTGTTCACAAGCTCCCAGATGATGTTGTAGATGCATTGCGTATGCTGAGAATCTGGTGGATGGTGGTGAAGAATATAGTGTCGAATGGGAGATAGCACACCCAGCTTGTCGCCCGCTGTGTAGACGAGCGCAAATTTCCGAAGGAGAAATAAGTTGGTAGTAGCGGTCTCAAAGGTCTTCTCGATGACCTCCAAACGTTCCTGCCACCCCAAAAGACCATCTGGAAGCAAACACAGCATTCCAAGAAGCTGAATCGCTTCGGGATTTCGGTCGACATGCAGCGACTCCATCGACAGAGAAATCGACACATCCACACTCTCCAGCCGATCCAGTGCACGCGCGCCGGTTTCGACGCGGAGCATCTGCGTCTTCTTCTCTCGCCATCGCTTCAGCATGAAAGGCGGCTTGAAGCCTCGGCTGACTTGCGCGAGCAAATGGATGGCAAGCGGCACATAGTCCAGCTCTTTCAGGAGCTCATCCAAGACTTCATCGTCGCTATTTGAGCCGCTGGAAAGCGGCCCGTGGGTGGCCAGAAAGGCGTCTTTGGCCGACGCGGGGGACAAAACGGGGATGGTCTCGGACCATGACCATTGAATCTCGGTCGGAGGGTATGTGGCGCGCATGGTGATAATGACAGACACGGACTTCACGCTGGCAATTTTCTTCAAGAGCTCTCGGACGGCGTTGTGGTCGCCCTGTGTATCCCAGGTTGTCTCGAAGTTATCGAGAACGAGCAGCGTGGGTAGCGCTCCTGCGAGAGCCGCATGCAGAGCGTTGATGATATTTCCGCTAGCGGACGCTGATGCCTCTAATATTTGTAGAATGCGAGACGCGAGGCCATCTGCAGACGTAATACCATCACACCCCACGAAGAATTCTCGACCTTGGAATCGTTGGACCACAATCTCGTGATGAATCAGATGAAGCGCTATCGATGTTTTGCCCAGTCCACCGGCGCCAAGGATAGCAATCCTACGCTGGTCATTGCCGATGAAAAGATTCGCCAGCGTTAAGATGAGATCGCTTCGGCCGAAGAAGTCCTCCGGTGGCGCAGGCTGAGATGGAAATGGGCTGGCGCTGCATTGCAAGGGCGTGAGAGAATGTCCCCTGAAGCTATGCGAGGGATCCCACCTTTTCACGATTTGGCCGTTAGCATCCTATCAAACCAGCGATGCAGCCACATCAGAAATCTGAATGGCTGTCGCAGGGTGGGCTAATGATCTCACCTGATCTCCAGGTCTTGCACCATCTGCCTGGCGCTTCAGACTTGCCATTCCCATTCGCAGAGACATCAGGGAAGAGTTCTGATCTGAATTAGCATGTAATGGATTTTACTTGATTAACCTGCCCGCACCTGGAAAATAATAAATTGACGATTCACAATTGCCTTGCATTTCGCAATTTCTCCGGAATTTCGTCCCGCGTTCAATGTCCTGTCAAGCCTGCCTCGCCCGGCTTCATACTGGAGAGTTTCTCGCACTTTTTGCAGACTTCTAACCATCGAAATGAATGAGTGTGAGAAGTCGACGTGGCGAATAATGCAGCACGCACTCCTCAAGTCGTTTGATATCAGCCTTCAGTTCGTCGTCGACATCCGCAGTCTCGCAGCCCTGGAGCCGTAAGTTGATCGGGCTCATAAGCTGGCCGATATCGTCGACCAGTTCATTATAGGCGTCTTGATTGTCTTTCATTTTCTACGGAGAGCATCAATATAATTTTCATTCACGAATCCGCTAGCTGACTCACCTGTATGATATCGATGATCTGGCAGCCAATCAGACCGGCCGCTTGCAGACCAGGTACATTCAAAGCACCACTGCCCAGATTAGACACGAGCGTGCAGACGGTTCGAGTCGTCTCAAGCACTGATGACTGTGAGATCTTTGGTGCGGGACTGGGGCTGCGCGAAACCCTTTGAAGCTGGGATTTTAGCCACGACATGCGATGCGTGATTTCAATATGAGGGTATGGTGTGTGGGAGGAAGAGGAGAGAAGTTTGGAGTAATCAGTAGCTGCGATGGATGATGCTATATGCTGTGATAGGACGGAACGTGCCTCGTGTAGGGACGGCAATTTCTGAAGTGGCCGTGTAGCTGTATATAGGCTCGGTACTTGCAAAGCACGCCCTGCAGGCTGCATGTAGCAAGCGCCCGTCTCACAGTACGGCTCCGAGTCTGTCATAACTGGGAACGGGTGGCTCTGGGTCGATGTTGAGTCGTTGGAGTCGAAGATCATCCCCTCATTGCACCAAGATATCCTAGGAACTTGTCATGCAGTCCGAGCTACATCAGGAGAGGAAAGTGACGGCGTATGTCAACGTATTAGCGATGATGTACATGCAGTACACATATGTATGGTTGCAGCACTGATCGACCCTCTCCATCCGAAGATCGTACGGCCGCACCTCAATCCTTTCCTTTCCCACACATTGCAGCATCCCATACGCATCCCCCTCCATCCACCTGATCGTTTTCCCGACGTTCGAGCACCTTCCGCTCAGGGAAGTATTAACCCTCGTCCATAATCCCGATTTGGGTGCAGGTGGAATTGCGCGCCGGTATCGCCGCAATAGATCTGCCACGATGAACGGACTCTGAGGCTTAAGCACTGAGCACTCGCCCGATGCTCATCCATGTTTCTGTTACTGTCCCCCGTCCTCACATGATGTTCTCAACGCGCCTCTCAATCCCGCTCAAAACGTGCAGATACAGATCCACCACGAAGCAAGGATAGTCCTGGCCTCGCGTTCCCGGTGCTCAGGTTGACGGTACACTCTCGCGATGGTCGGTGGGTGGCCTGGGCGGAATGGGCACGACGTGGAGCACGATCTTCGCGCTCTACGCACTGCATTTCCCGCGGCGAGGGTGAAGATTGAATCCAGCGCGGCCGATATGAGGTTCGCCACGTCCCGCGGGCCTGAACTGGTAGGGAGGACCGCGTTATCGCGTCGAGTGACCTGCCAATGAATGACGAGGATAATGTTGCGTGGGAATGGGGAAAGTGAGAAGTGAGGGAGGGCGGCTATGCGAAATCCAGAACTGCAAATGTTGCGAGGTGTTGCTGCGTATAGGGCCCCGTGGTCGCTATAGCGTTCTAGCAGTCAGTTTCGGTATAAACTAGCCAGTGAGGTCCGGGAAGCGCGTTCGGGAGAATGGAAAGGTGGCGAAGAACAAGTAGAGCGCAAAGCGTTTAAAGATCCCGAAGGAGACGAGGGAGAAAGCTGGACCAGATAACGGGAAAGAACGCTACTCACGATTCGCGCCACTGCTCTCGTAGCTGGCCCGCCGCCCACTGAACATCCCCATCATTTCCATCGACGACCTTCTCGCTCAAAGAACACCCGAGGATTCTCGCCTTCCTGCCAACCCCATACACGTGCACATCCTATGTGCCCAGCATTCTGGGACCCGCGATGTGCATTGCCTCCACCCTCTCCCCACCTCAAGGTAGCCGTGTCCGCAGGTGAGAGCCGGGAAGGCGACCGTGATCGTACAACATGGCGGGAGTGGTCGCAATATGTTCGGTTCTCTTGGGTAACCTTGGCAAGCCGGGCTGAGGTGGAGGAGGAGGAGGAAGGAGCGCCAGCGCATCCGCACATGCGATACTGAGCGCCAGCGTGCTCGGATGAGAGAGGGTAGAGCTGCAAGCTGGCTGGACAGAAGCACCGTATGCTGGTTCTGAAGCGGTTCGCGATCATTTCGATGGGAGGGGGCCCTCGGGGTGGGCGTATGGAAGGAATGGCCACTGCGGTAGCGGGGACGCGGCCCATACTCGTGCGAGATTGGGAGAGCGAAGGAACGAACGTCATCTATGATCGGGGTTGGGCGATATTGAAGACGATAAAGTTGTGTTGAGTTTGTCGTTGAGGGCCGGGCAGTCAATGCTCAATGTTCGAGCTCCATCCTGAAAGTCATGTTGGACGCCGATGCGTGTCGCCTCCAACGATATGACGTGTGAAGAAGACGTTGTTGTGTAGGGTGGTGCTGCTTCAAAGATTGCCCATATAAGATGGCTTCAACCCCGACGCCTATATCGCCCCATCCATTCCCGTGCCTCCGATCCGCAACAAGAGTCGTTTGGGCCTTGAAGGAGCCGAAGATGTGCCCGGTGAAGTAGCAGGTATATCCACCAATGGAAAAGTGGTGGAAGAGTGCAAGGTGACGGGGTGAACGAGTAAGGTGCTGGCAGACGTCCAAGTTCGATTGAGGGATCATGTCATTTCATCCTCCTTGTCATCGTGAAAACAAGCAATCGAAGGTGTATGGTGTGCGTTCTTGAAACGAGGATTCTGTCTTCACGCCTTGCTTCTTTCTCCTCGGCCCTGCTGCTCCTGCCTGTGTTCATGCCGCTTCTCCTGCGTACGCCGGTAGGTCACCATCAAGCCAGAGCGCGATGTCTGCCTAACCATATAACAACGAACCCGCTACGTTCCACCACGCACAATGAACGCGACTCCTTGGGCCGCGTCCACCCAGTCGATGTACATCGACAGAGAGCAGCGTGCTGAATGTGTGGAATGTACGTCCGGGAGGTAGCATGCGCCCTGGAAGACACATTTGCCGGCGAAGATAGTGGTGAAAGAGGGATGGTGGCGAGGGAAGCCGACGTGCTGCTTTGGAGAAATCGAACATGCGATTCAAGGATGGTTTCGCGCCTCGTCGTCGTCGCGGTCGGGACATCCGCGGAGTATATGTCTCTTGAATGTGTCCTATCCTTGTTCACGCCACCTCTGCCTCCTGCATACCCTCTTGCCGTTGGTGGGTGATAAAATAGCGACCTGCATCCGCATCTCCTGCTTCCATGGGCGGGGTGTGGTTGCTTATAGCCCAAACGCTGGGGCGCGTCGTCCATATCCTTGTGTTGGATCTGGCTCAGGATCGGCGTTCCAGGGTAATCGATGGTGAGGAAGATTAGGACCAGACTCATAGACTATAGCGGAGTGCGTCGAGTCGAGGGGACGGCCGTGCGGTTGACGTTGTGACTGCAGGAGATGAATGTTGAATATGACGCTGTGGAACGCAGTGCATGCTAATGATGGTTGGTTCGAGTGGTTCATGTAGGAGTGATGCGCAGGGGAGCTCGAAAGAGTTGCTGTCGTAGGCCAAGTCGGACGCAAGACGTGGACGAGACAGTGAGCGGCATTTGCGGGTCTTGTGCCTCGAGCTTGACTGTGTAAGGTCGTGAATCACATAGGGTCAGTCTACAGGTATGTGATCAGCACGGATAGATACAAAAAAGAACAAGAAATGCATACGTGAATGAGATTTGCGATTGCGAACTGTTGCGTCGCTTCACGATCAAGACATGTTCAGACGCTGACCTGCCTTCACGATTCTTGTCGGTGGATTTGCATTGGAAGACTTGGGGCATCTCTGTAATATGACTACGTATACGTGTTCGGTTTGCATTCGGTTTGCATTAGATATGAAGATTGAACAACTTGACTTGATGGCATATGGCAGTCGACGAGGGAAACCTTGAAATGGATCACGTAATGGCCACGTGCAGTCGACCTTCGCAGCAAATTTGATTCTTGAAACGCTACCAGCATCCTCTTCAACATCAACTCACTCTTGCATACTCGCCGGCCCCCAATATTTCTTTTCACAAAATTCAATGACTTGTGCAGTTCTTCAGAAGTCACCGGACTATTCGACGGTGTTCATTTGATGATTGGTCCTAGCTAGGGTCTCGGGCTTCCTTCCTTCTAGCGAATGCTGCGAACACGATAGAATAATATGCAGCTCAGGGATGTCTCATTGAATCTCACCATATTACAGTCATGCTTGATCGACTCGCACTTCTTCTCCTGCCACTGGTCCCTGACCTGATACCCTTGACCTTGCACCTGCCGCCACGAACCGCGCCGCCGAGGCCGCGATAACCGGCCCCACCGTCGACTGCACGCCATACAACTGTCCCCGCTCGACGCCCTCACCACAACTTCCCACCGAACTTGGTCAATCCCGCGGTCCTCCTCGCCTCCTCCGCTACCGCCCATGCACTCTGGAGCTAGACCGAGCCCCAGATCCCGATGGACATCGCGCCGCTCGGCACCGTGCAGGGCGATTTCAGCGGCGTGAGCCCGCCGTAGACGCCGACCCGTATTGCTGGTGAACGTATGATATGTGTGTGTCCTTCAGGTTTTCGGGTGCCGGAGCCGCAGACGCTGGGGTACTGATTCGACGATGGGCCGAATTGCAGCCATAGCGTGTCTTATGATTCCAGCTAGTGAGTCCTTGCGTTGGTTGATGATATGTTCAAAGGATAGCGAGCTGATGTGTATCTGCTGTGATGTTCCACATCAGCTCGAATTGGCAGAATTGAGGCCTGCGCGCGATAGCCGACAGGCACGATATTGTATATATCTGGTGCCAGTTGTGTTAGATTCGTACTCGGGAAATTCTTCGTTTACGAGTAGAAGCGAATAGAGGTTTGCTGTAGTTGACTAAGCGTGCACTGACACTGAGTCATTTTATTTCTGCAGGGCGACGGTCGACCATCGACAACGCAGTGACCCTGCGATTCCCATATGACTCTCATTCGATCTACACTAATAGCTTTTTCTCCGGTCCACCCTCGCTTTTTTGACAGCCATATGGCACAGCCGTCTGGGGTCATCCGAATCTGTTCCACAACGGCTTTGTGACCTGGAACCGTGCCGGCGCGCTCTTCTTGCGCCACCGGTTTTTCTGCACCCCCAAACACACTGTGGCCGTCAATCAAATATTACTGAAAGAACACTTACCGACCATAAGATGGACGTATGCTTATGTGAAGAAGTATGGACTACTGGGTATCATACAGTTCGGCGAGTATCCGAAGGCCAATGTCCTTGTTTATGTCCTCTAATCGTTTTAATCCTTTGTTTCATTGAAGTCTCCGTGGTCTCCACGGCGCGTGTCGGCGCCCTCATCATCAAACTTAGCAAAGGTTCAATTGCTAGTTTCCGGGATTTCCTCGTCATCCCTTGTACGCACGCACTCCTCGAGGAGCGCAGAGCAATACGCAGTCCATTCGTGGCTACCAATATCAATAAACTGATTTCGAGCATGCGTCAAAACATTCTCCGCTTCGTTGTAGTTCCTCTGGTTGATGAGGATAGCACCCAATGATGCCGAACACTCAGCGTCACCCGCACGGTTCCCAATCTCGATGAATTGAGCTCGAGCGTCCGTGAGGATGTCGGTGGCCTCAAAATAATTTCTCTGGCTGTTGAGAATATCACCCAAGCTACGAGAGCACTGGGCGGCACCCAAACGATCCCCAATTTCGATGAATTGAGCTCGAGCGTCCTTGAGGATCGCGGTGGCCTCAGAGACATTTCCTTGTGACCTGAGAATATCTCCCAGGCCTCGCGAGCACTGGGCGGTACCCGACTGATCCCCAATTTCGATGAATTGATCTCGAGCGTCCGTGAAGATCGCGGTGGCCTCAGAGTCATTGCCCTGCGACCTGAGAATATCTCCCAAGCTCCGTGAGCAGTGGGCTGTACCCGAACGATCCCCAATTTCGATGAATTGAGTGCGAGCGTCCGTGAGGATAGCGGTGGCCTCAGAGTAGTAGGTTTGCACGCTGAGAATATTTCCCAAGCCCTGTGAGCACTGGGCGGCGCCCAAACGATCCCCGATTTCGAGGAACTGGGAACGAGCATCTGTCAGGATGGTGGTGGCCTCCGAGAGATTGAGTTGCATTCTGAACACTTCTCCCAAGCGGTATGAGCACTGTGCGGCACCCAGACGATCATCAATCTCGAGGAATAAGCCTCGCGCTTGCGTGAGTGTTGATACGGCCTCTGCATAGACATCCTGCTTGTACAGCAAATTGCCAGAGACACACCAATACTTCGCCTGCGTCTTCGTGTGTACTGAAGGAACCAAGGTGGATACCTTTTGCAAGAGATAGTGGGAAGGATGTGTGCGACATAGATGCCACGAAGCCTCTATGGCAATGTCGATAATGGTCCCCACGGGATGGTTGTGGACAACAGCATGGTCAATTAGACTGCTGATATTCCCCATCTCGGGACCGAGAGCCTCTGTGGCACCATTGAGTTCGGGGCCGTAGTCCACCGGTGCGTATGTGCCCACAAGCTCCCAGATAATATCGTAAATGCATTGCACATGCTGAGAATCAGGGGGATAATGTTGGAGAACAAAGTATCGAATGGGAGATAGCACTCCCAGTTTCCCTCCCGCTGTGTAAATGAGCGCGAATTTCCGAAGGAGAAACAGGTCGGAGGTGGCCGTCTTAAAGGTCTTCTCGATGACCTCCAGACGATCTTGCCAGCGCAAAAGACCGTCCGGAAGCAAGCACAGCATCCCAAGAAGCTGTATTGCTCCGGTATTCCGTTCAACGTCCAGGGACTCCATTGACAGAGAAATGGACACATCGACACTCTCCAGTTTGTCCTTCGTGTAGCTGTCGAGGCTGAGAATGTGTGTCCTATGCTTCTGCCATTGCTTTAGGATGAATTGGGGTGACAAGCCTGCGCTGACATGTGCGAGCAAATGGATTGCGAGCGGGACATAGTCTAATTCCATCAACAACTCATCGAGGACTTGATCGCCACCTTCCGAGCCATCACAGAATGTGGTGTTGATGGCCAGAAAGACCGCCTTGGCGGAAGCTGCAGGCAGGGGAGGGAGTGACTCGAAGAACGTCCATCGAATGCCGGGTGGCGGGGTAGTGGCGCGCATCGTGATGATCAGCGTACTCGACGGAGAGTTGGCGATCTTTTGAAGTAGGTCGCGAGCGGCGGTGTGATCCTGGTCCGCCTCCCAGAGGGACTCGAAGTTGTCGAGAAGAAGCAGCGTCGGTGGTGCGCGTTTCAGAGCAAGATGCATGACAGTCACTAGGTTTTCACCAGCGCCCGCAGACACCCCGATGATCTGCAGAATGCGGGATACGAGCAAATCGGCGGAGGTGGCAGCATCACATGCAACGAAGAAAGCGCGATCTTGGTAACGCGCGACGACAGCTTCATGATATATGACGTGCAGCGCGGTCGACGTCTTCCCCATCCCCCCTGCACCAAGGATCGCTAACCTGGGATTTTCGTTGCTGGTAATGATTTCAGCCAGGCTGGACACAATCTTCTCTCGTCCGAACCATATATCGGGTGCCGACGGCTGTGATGGTGGTGAAACACTGGGACTGCTAGAAGGGACTGGCCAATCATCTGCGTCGTCAGAGAGCGCTTGAAAGGATCATCTAATAGACCTCCAGGTGCACTGTTGTACATATTGACGTTTCCATGGAAGATATGACCCGCAACATTCGTGACGGGTCCCGATGTGCCGATGGTGCTGAAGGATGTCTTTCAGATGGTATCAGTTCGAGACCTTGTCGAATAGATGGTCTCATTGCACACCGTGATTACTGTTTGGATGGCTGTCGATGTCGTTCGATTATCAATGTTCTGTCGATCATCCTGAGGAATATCAACCTCATCCAGAGCTGACTGAGCCCTCTTGTCTCGGGGTAGCATTGGAGTAGCACAAGTCACACAAGATAGTGAGGTGGAAAGGAGCCTTTCGAATGTTAGTCATGCACAGCAACTTCAACATCTTTGGATTCACCCCAAATCCGTCTGCCTTGATGCTCGCGTACTTTTAATACAATCTAAACCTGATGAGAACCTTTGAGTAATCAGTAGTTGCGATGGATGATGGAAGACGATATATTATCTATAAGCTGTGGTCGGACGTGAAGACGATCTAAGCTCGATAGTACTTGTCGACAAATTTACCGGGATTCACGTAATCCGGCGTCTGTACTGATGCCGAGCGTGCCGGGCAAATCTCCCGCCTCCCGTCCTCCTCGTACCTGCTCCCATCTCGTGTCCCTCCCCCATATTCATAGGGGTAGCAATTCAATATGATGTGAAATAACTTTAAATACGATTTTGCCTCTAACATTTGGCTCCCGGGGCCTCCGGCGGCTCTGCAAAGCTCTCGCACCACCCAAAATGCTCATTTATCGCAGTGTCCAGACTAGCTTCGAGTCGAGGTGGTGGGAGTGCGGCTGCCATTGTGACGGCAGAGGATGGATGTTGGAGGTGCTGCTGGGGAGCGCAAGGAACGTTAATGATATTTGCTTCGATTGGCTCACGTAGGCTGAATGCGCAGGCGGGTTCGATGGAATTGCCGGTCAGGACGTGGACGAGACAGTCAGCGGCATTTACGGGTCTTGCGCCTAGCTTTTCGCTTGACTGTCCAATATCGCGAATCACACAAGGACAACCTGCAGATATATAATCAGCAGAGATAGACCTAAATAGGGGCTTGAAATGGATACGTGAATGATATTCGCGGTTGTGTTGCTTCACAATCAAGCGAGAAAATGCTACGCTGAGCTGCATCCACTCCTCGTCGGTGCTGGAGGATTCAGGCGACTGTATTTCTGTAAGATGACCAAGTTCTCGATTTACATTTGGTTTGCTTTAAGATAAGCCGATTGCGAGCAGGGTTCAGCAAGATGACATTGACAATGACAGAGATTGAAAGTCGACGACGGAAACCTCGTGCTTAATCACATGCAATGGCCACGCGACACTCGGCATTCGACCTACTAACACCAACCTTTCAACACTACCGACATCCTCTTCTACTCATCCACTCACTCACCCATACTTGCTAGCTTCCGATATTTCATTTGACAGGATTCATTTACTAGTTCATCTCTAACGGCTATCGGTAGATGATTAGATCTAGTATCTCATGCTTCCTCGCAAATGCTGTGAATCTGCTGGAATTTGGCTGGAATTACATCCCTCAGTAATATTGAATTTTACCCATATGGCCACGCTTGATTGACGCACATACAGCGCGGCCCTCTATCTGCACGTGATATAAACTCAGGGCAGTGGTTTGACCTCCGTTGAATAATCACGCTTCATGATGCCTCCCGCCCCCATTGCGGTGCTCCTCCTACCACTATTGTCTGCACCCCGTCTCACTGAAACCGGCGAGGCCTCGATAGCCGACTCACCGCTGAGTGCACACCGACAATCTCCCGCTCGATGCCCTCAACGCAAAGTTCCCGCCGAACTGAGTCCTCCGCCGCCGCTAATGCGCTCTGGAGCTAGATCAAGCCCTAGATCTCGACGGAAATCGCGCCGCATGGAACGGTGCAGGGCGATTTCAGCGCCGTGACCTCACCGTACACGACCGCCGACCTGTATTGCTGGTAGATGTGGGATGGATGCACGACACCGAAGCTCGCGGTAAGTGGCAACCACGGATGCTTGATTTGGCTAGGAAAATTCCCTGTCATGGTCCAGGATGCGAAGAATGGTTACAGGGCAACTCAGAAGATGGTTTCAGACAGTTAGGATCCCTTAGCTGGCAAGAACTAACAGTCATTCAGATGCGCCACAGCACTTGCACAGCACTGACGGCAGCGCAACAGTTGCGCCACAGCCAGATTTCAGTCCGGTTGACAGGGTAAGTTAGCGACGAACAGCGCCGACGTGTTGTTCAAAAATTTCCCCAAGGGGACCGTGAACTATAGGGCTCAAACGGGCGTGAACATATCAGGTGTGCGTCACGCACAGCACCCTCAAGTGAACGTGCACCCAGGTAAGTTCACGCCAGCACGCATCACACCCCGTGAACCTACGGTCGATTGTATACAGTACCTTCTGCTGCGAATAGCCATTTGAGAGTCTCTAAGAACCCTTGCCCCTACACTTACCAGCCGCTCATACTGGGTGAAATCCCTGGACGATATGATATATTACATACTTCTGCCCCCGCCGAAAGGCAACGACGCTAGGCAAGTCTTCTTCGCTGACCGCTCATAAAAATCGCCTTTTTAGAATAGATGCCTGATGGCGAAATCTCTCCAACCCAAGGAGAGTATATCAGAATAGGCGGTGCACAATTGTCTCGAAAACGGACTTTGCTTGACTTTAACGATTTAGGTGTCCCCTTGTTTGCGGGAGAGCAAGCGCATACTTAAGTCACCGCGATGCTGCTCGATTTAACTCGTCACTTGTGCCCCATCCCCGCCCAAATCCATCCAAGGTCTCATTGACATCCACCAGATCACAGTTTACCATGGGAGTTGTACCGCAATGGCTCTTCAGTACATGCGCTTTCCTCGGCTTTGCTATGTGTGTTATCCCACTCAAGTGGCACTTGGAAGGTATGTGGAAAGATCGAGCATGCTATTTCTCCAGCTCACATTATACCCAAATTATACCTAGCTTGGAACACTGGAACAGTCCTGTACATGACCTGGACAGGCCTTGGCTGTCTCAATTATTTCATCAACAGCGTCGTTTGGGCAGACAATGTGCTCATCCACTACCCGATCTGGTGTGACATATCCGCCAAATTCCAAATAGGCTTGTCCGTCGGCGTCCCGTGCGCGTCCCTTTGCATGATGCGCCGATTGTACAAGATCACCACTATTTCGTCTGTCACTACCACCAAGCAAGAGCGCCGTCGGGCAGTCTACGTCGATCTGGCTATCGGCCTCGGCATCCCTTTCATCCAGATGATTGTCCATATCTTTGCCCAGGGGCATCGATTTATTGTCTATGAACAAATTGGGTGCTTCCCCAGTATCTACACGACACCTCTAGCATTTGTCTTAGTGTACAGCTGGCGAACCATCATTGGTTTGATCTCGGCCGTGTATTCCAGTAAGGCCCTTGCTATCATTATTTTTCATTTTAATTCTGATCACTATTAATTGCAGTCCTCATTATCAGAACGCTCGTTAAGCACCGAGCTGAGTACAATGCAATGCTCTCGGGCGGCGGCATCAATTCCTCGCGCTACTTGCGCCTGATGGCGCTTGCCAGTGTCGACGTGATCTGCAGCACACATATCGAATCCTACGTCCTGATGTACAGGCGCTCCAAACAGGTATACCCATACCTCGGCTGGGCGGACACCCACTTCGATTTCAATACTGTGGACCAGATCCCGGTATTCATGTGGCGCGCGAACTACGACGCCGAGCTCGAGCTCGAGATGAGCCGGTGGTGGCCCATCTTATGCGCCATCATCTTCTTCGCATTTTTCGGCTTCGCGCAGGAGGCGCGGAAGAACTATTGCCTGGCGTTCGATAGTGTTGCGCGTAGGATTGGCTACGCCTCCCGCGGCTGGTCCAGCGGGGGCGTCTCCAGCTCCTTCGGTGGCAGGAAGTACAACATGTCGCTGTCCGGCGAGGCGTCGCTGCCGGTCTTCATCAACCAGACAAAAACGACGAAGCGTGGCTCGGCCGTGTCGTTCTCCACGAACCTCGACTTCGACTTCAACGATGTGGGCGGGGCGCTGGACGACGTCAAGCCGTTCTCGCCTACGGACAATGTTCTCCCGCCCACGGGTAGCCTGAGCTCCAGTGGTTCTGGGCGATACAATGAGGATAGCTTTGACGACAAGCCGTCGATCACCGAGCCTCCCAGGGCGCTCACTCGTGATGCGCCCCCGCATTACAAAGACGAATCTCCGCGGCCGGAGTCGCAGACTATCAGCATGGTCTGATACCCAAATCTCCCGCGCTCTCGTTCCTCCGGCTTGCCTGCTCTGTACATATTAATGCCCGCTCCTAAGGCACTAACCATTTTATTTATTTACTGTTTAAAACTGTTTATACCGTTTAAATTTACTGTTTTGAAATACACCAGAGGTCAGTAAACGATTGTAAACATATATGAATGGTAAATGGTTGTTGTAAACGGTAGGGGTGTGCGCCGTATTTTATACGGGTGAGGGACAGCGACGACCAGTAAGCCATGCTGACCGTACATTGCCACATTTGAGGCTCGAACAGCCCGGGTACCGGTGGTCATACAGCCGTCAACGGTTAGTAGGAGTTAAAATGCAAATTATATTGTAGAAGGCCCTGGGGTGCCTGTGCCTCGCACCTGCTGAAACGAACTGTGCCATCGAGGCCGCGATAACCAACCCACCACCGAGTGCAAGCCGCACGACTAGCCACCGCTCCACGCCCTCGCCGCGAACTTCCCAGTGAACTGGGTCCAACCGACAACCCTCTTTGCCTCCAACGCCCCTGCCAACGCCCTCTGGAATCAGATCAAGTCTAGGATCCCGCAGACATCGCGCCACGCGGCGCGGTGCAGGGCGTTTTCAGCGGTGTGGGCCCGCTATACCCAAGTGACGCCCCGTATTACTGGTGGACGTACGATGGGAGTGTGACCCCCAAGTTGGCGGGGTTGAAGCCGGATATCACGGGCGTGCCGGCGCTGCATACACTGGGGTTTGGACTCGACGATAAGTTGAACTGCAGCCATAATGTATTTTATGACTTTTTGAAGGAGCATAGCCGGAAAGCTAATGACTCTTGCTTTGACTGGTTATCTGTTCAATGGGATAGCGAGCTGACGAAGATCTGGAGTGATGTCCTACATCGGCTCGGATGTACAGAACTGGCCGCTAGAAGCCCAGCGCGCGATAGCCGATGGGCACGAAATCTGCGTGCATACCTGGAGCCACCCGTACATGACTGCGGTAGGTTCAGAGGGCGCATTCACAGTTGACGCTTTGGATTTTGGATTATGATGGACTTCACTAATTTGCTACGAATGTGTACTTATTGGATTGAGATTCTTACAGTGTGCATATGGTGATATTTCCGTTAGTCGTGCTCGGGAGTCTTCCTTTGCAAGTGGAAGCATGTGGAGAAATGTGGGGTTCTGGTTATGATACAGTTATGTGAGTGCTTGTCCTTCGTTGCTGACCTCTACTCGTTTCGTTCCTTCGTTCCATTGAAGTCTCCGTGCCCTCCAGAACACCTGTCGGCCCTGTATCATCAACTTAGCACAAGTTCAACCGCTGGCTTCCATGATTTCCTCGTCATCCCTTGCACGCAGGCACTCCTCGAGGAGCGCGGAGCAATACGCAGCCCATTCCCGGCTGCTAATGTCGATAAACTGATCTCGAGCATGCATCAAAAGGTTCTCCGCTTCGGTGTAGTCCCTCTGGCTGAGGAGGATGGCGCCCAAGTGTGCCGAACACTCAGCGTCATCGGCACGATCACCAATTTCGATGAATTGAGCTCGAGCATCCGCGAGGATGGCAGTGGCCTCAGAGAAATTGCCCTGCATTCTGAGAGTATTTCCCAAGCACTTTGCGCACTGGGCGGCACCTAAACGACTCCCAATCGCAATAAATTGAGCTCGAGCGTCCGTGATGATGGTGGTGGCCTCAGAGTAATTGCCCTGGCTGCTGAAAATATCTCCCAAGCTTTGTGAGCACTGAGCGACGCCCAAACGATGCCCAATCTCGATGTAATGAGCGCGAGCGTCCGTGAGGATGGCGGTGGCCTCAGAGTAATTGCTCTGCATTCTGAGAATATTTCCTAACCTCTGTGAGCATTCTGCGGCGCCTGAACGATCCCCAATCTGGATGAATTGAGCTCGAGCCTCCGTCAGGATGGTGGTAGCCTCAGAGTGATTGCCTTCTATTCTGAGAACTTCCCCCAAGCTCCGCGAGCACTGGGCGACACCCAAACGATTCCCAATGTCAACGAACTGGGATCGAGCATATGTGAGCGTAGTGGCGGCTTCAGAGTACTTGTTCTGGATTATGAGAATAGCTCCCAAACGTTGTGAGCACTGGGCGGCACCCAGACGATCGTCTATCTCGAGGAACAAGCCCTGCGCCTGCTTGAATGTTGATCCGGCCTCTACTAACTCATTCTGTTGGTACATAATCTCACCAGATACACGCCAATAATACGCCTGCGTCTTCGCGTGGACCGAAGGAATCAAGGTGGATACCTTTTGCAAGAGATGGTGGGAAGGGTGCGTGTAACGTAAGTGCCATGTCATCTTTATGGCAATGTTGACAACGATCTCCCCGGGATCGTACGCTGCAGCGTGGTCAATGAGGCTGCCGATATTCCCCATCTCGGGACTGAGAGCATCAACGGCGCCACGGAATTCGGGACCGAAAGAAATCGGCGCGTAAGTGTTCACAAGCTCCCAGATAATGTTGTAGATGCATTGCGTATGCTGAGCATCCGGTGGATGATGGTGGAGAACATAGTGGCGAATGGGGGATAGCACACCCAGCTTGTCCCTCGCTATGTAGACGAGCGCGAATTTCCGAAGGAGAAGTAGGTCGGAAGTGGCTGTCTCGAAGGTCTTCTCGATGATCTCCAACCGTCCCTGCCAGCGCAAAAGGCCATCGGGAAGCAAACACAACATCCCAAGAAGTTGAATCGGCCTGGGGTTTCGTTTGACGTCCAGTGACTCCATAGATAGAGAAATCGACACATCCACACTCTCCAGTCGATCCAGTGTACGCGCGCCAGCTTCGAGGGAGAGAATCTGCGTCTTTCGCCCTCGCCATCGCTTCAGCATGAAAGTCGGTTCGAAGCCTCGGCTCACTTGGGCGAGCAAATGAATTGCAAGCGGCACATAGTCCAGCTCTTTCAGCAGCTCATCCAAGACTGCATCGTCGCCAGGTGAGCCGTTGGGAAGCGGCCCGTGGACAGCCAGAAATATGTCTTTGGCTGAGGTAGGGGACAACACAGGAATGCTCTCAGACCATGACCATCGAATTTCGGTCGGAGGGTCTGTGGCACGCATGGTGATAATGACAGACACGGACTTCACGCTGGCAATTTTTTTCAAGAGCTCCCGGATGGCGTTGTGATCCCCTTGGGCATCCCAGGTTGTCTCGAAGTTATCGAAAACAAGCAGCGTCGGCAGCGCTCCAGCGAGAGCCGCATGCAGAGCGTTGAGGATATTCCCGCTAGTGGACGCTGATGCGTCTAATATTTGTAGAATGCGAGATGTGAGGCCCTCCGCAGACGTAACACCATCGCATCCCACGAAGAATTCTCGACCTTGGAATCGTTGAACCACAATCTCGTGATTAATCAGATGAAGCGCTATGGAGGTTTTACCCAGTCCACCGGCACCAAGGATCGCAATCCTCCGTTGTTCATTGCCGATGAAGAGATTCGCGAGCGTCAAGACGAGATCGCTTCGGCCGAAGAAGTCTTCCGGGGGCGCAGGCTGAGATGGAAATGGGCCTGCACTGCAATGGAGGGCATTGGCGAAAGTATTCTGAAACAATGCGAAGGGATCCTACCTTTTCACGATTTGGTGGATGGCATCCTATCAAACCCACGATGAAGGCACATCAGCAATCTGAAAAGCTGTTGCAGGGTGGGCGAATGAGCTCACCTGTTTTCCAGTCTGTGGTCCGTCACCCAGGCGCTTCAGACTTGCCATACTTATTCGCAGAGACATCAAGGACGAGTTCTGATTTGAATTAGCGTGTCGTAGATTTTGCTTAATTAACCTGCCCACACCTGGAAAATGACAAATTGTCGATTGATGATTGCTTTGCATTTCGCAATTTCTCCAGCATTTCGTCCCGCGTTCAATGTTCTGTCAAGCCTGCCTCGCCCGGCTTCATACCGGAGAGTTTCTCGCACTTTTCTCAGACCTCTAACCATTGAAAGGAATGACTGTGAGAAATTGGAATGACGAATTAAACAGCACGCACTCCTCCAGCCGCTTAATATCAGCCTTCAGCTCCTCGTCGATATCCGCGGTCTTGCAGCCCTGGAGTCTTGAGTTGATCGGACTCACAAGTTGGCCGATATCGTCGACAAGATCATCGCAGGCGTCTTGATTATCTTTCATTTTCTACATAGGGCATCAACGATGTTTGCCTCGACTCCACGAATGTGCCAGCTGACTCACCTGTATGATATCGATGATCTGGCAACCAATCAGGCCTGCCGCTTGAAGACCAGGCACATTCAGAGCGCCGCTGCCCAGATTGGATACGAGTGTGCAGACGGTTCGAGTTGTCTCTAGCACTGATGACTGTGAGATCTTTAATGTAGGACTTGGGCTGTGCGGGACCCTTTGAAACTGGGATTTTAGCCACGACATGCGAAGCGTGACTTCAATGTGAGGGCGTAATGTGAGGAAGAGGAGGAGGGAAGTTTTGAATAATCGATACCTGCGATGGAAGATGGAAGATGCTATAATAATATTGCTGCGATAGGAACGTGCCTCGTGTTAGGGACTCTGAAGTGGCCATGTGCTTGTATATAGGCAATCTAGGCTCGGTAGTACTTAAGATGAAAAGCACGCCTTGCAGCGTGAGCGCCCGTCTCGCAAAGCAGAACTGGAAACGGCCCGGGGCGGCTCTGGGTCGAAGCCGTTGGAGGCGAAGATCACTCCCCTCATTGCACCAAGATATCCTAGGAACTTGCAATGCAGTCCGAGCTACATCAGGAGAGGAAAGTAACGGCGTATGTCAATGTATTAGCGATGATGTACATGCAGTACACATATGTGTGAATGCAGCACTGGTCGACCCTCTCCATCCGAAGGCCGTACGGCCGCACCTCAATCGTTTTCTTTCCCATCCGCTGCAGCACCCCCTACACATCCCTCTCCATCTACCTAATTGCCTTCCCGACGTTCGAGTACCTTCCACCCAGAGATGTATCAGCCCTCGTCCGTAACCCCGAGTTGAGTGTGGATGGAAGTGCATGCCGGTATCGCCGCACCAGACCGGTCACGATGCGCGGCACCCTGAGGCTGAGCACCGGGTGCTCGCCCGATGTTCCGTGCGGGCGCTCATCCGTGTTCTTATTCCTGTCACTCCGTCCTCTGAATATGGGCGCCAGGAAAGGCCTCTCAACGCGCCTCTCAAGCCCGCTCAAAACTAGCAGATACAGCTGCACCATGAAGCGCGGATGTACGCCCTCGAAGAGGCGGAACGGCGTCGTCCCAACCTCGCGTTCCTGGTGCTCATGTTGACGGTACGGGGGCGCGATGGGCGGTGGGTGGCCAGGGCGCGATGGGCACGACGTGGAGCACGATCTTCGCACTCGAGGTACTGGATTTCCCGCGGAGATGGCGAAGATGGGGTGCAGCGCGGCCGATATGGGGGTCGCCACATCCCGCGGTCCTGAGCTGGTGGTGAGGATCGCGTCATCGCGTCGAGTGGCCCTTCCATGAATGATGAGGATGGTATTGTGTGGGAACGGGGAAAGCGAGAAGTGGGGGAGAGCGGCCATGCAGAATCCAGAACTGCAAATGTTGCGGGGTGTTGCTGCCTTTTGGGCCCCGTGGTCACTGCGGCATTCAAGTAGTCAGTATCGGGATGGAGTAGCCAGTGAGGTTCGGGAAGCAGATTCGGGAGAATAGAAAGATGGCAAAGAAGTAGAGCGCAAAGCATATAACGATCGCAAATGAGACGAGGGAGAAAGCTGGAGGTAATAGCGGGAAAGAACGCTACTCACGATTCGCGCCACTGCTCCTCCGTAGCTGCCCCGTCTCCCAGAGGGCGTCTCCATCATGCTCATTGATGAGTTTGTCATTCGAAGAACACTCGAGGATTCTCGCATTCCTGCCAACCCCATGCACGTGGTCATCCATTATGCTCAGCATTCTCAGAACTGCGATGTGCATTGCCTCCGCTCTCTCGCCACCTCAAGGTAGCGGTGTGCGCGGGAACGTGGGAGTCGGGGAGGCGACCGTGATGGTACCATATGGCGGGCTGAGGTGGAGGAGGAAGGAGCGCTAGCGCATGCGCGCATGCAATACTGAGCGCCAGAGTGCTCGAATGAGCACGGTTAGATCTGCAGGCTGGCTGGACAGAAGCAGTTGCCGGTTCTGAGGCGGTTTGCGATCATTTCGATGGGAGGGGGACCTCGGGGGTGGGCGTACGGAAGGAATGGCCGCTGCGGTAGAGGGGGCGCGGCCTATACTCAAGCAAGAGGTTGAGAGTAAAATAATGGACCACATCTATGATTGGGGTTGCGCAATATTGAAGACGACATAGACGGACACTTGTGTCCACGAAACTGTTGTTGAGAGGCAGGATGGTTGATATGCAATGGTCGAGTTCCGTCCTGCAAATTATGTCGAACGCCGATGCATGTCGCCTCCGACGATATGACGCGCGAAGAAGACGGTGTAGTGTAAAGTAGTATTGCTCTATGGATTGCCTAGTATGCGATGGCTTCAACCCCGCCGCCGATATAGCCCTGTCTATACCCATGTGCCTCCAGAGTCGTCGGGGCCTTGAAGGCGCAGAAGATGTGTTCGGTGAAGCAGAAGGTATATCCGTTAAAGGGGAAAGTGGTGGAAGAGCGGGAGGTGCTGGGGTCGAGGGTGGATGTCATTCTGTTCTCCTGGTCATCGTGCCAACAAGCAGTCGAATGTGTATGGTGTCCTTGAAACGTGAGTCCTATATTCCCGCCTTGCTTCCTTCCCCTCAGTCCTGCTGCTTCTGCCCTTATTCACCCCGCTTCTCCTGCGTATGCAGGTAGGTCATCACCAAGCAAGAGCGCGATGCTTGCCTGCCCATACAACAAGAACCCGCTACGTTCCACAGCGCACGATTAACACGACTCCCTGATACACAGTGACTACAATCACAAAGCCTCTATTGCCGCGTCCATCCAACGAGCCCTCGGTAAACAACAAAGCAAGCGTCGTGCTGAATGTGTAGAATGTGCGTCCGGGAGGTAGCATATGCCCAGCTAGATACACCAGTCGGCGAAGGTAGTAACGAAAGACGGATGGTGGCGAGGAAAGACGACACGCTGCTTTGGAGAAGTCGAACTTGCGATTCAAGGATGATGTTTCGCGCCTCGTCGTCGTCGCAGTCGGAGGCAAGCTGTCGCGTGTCGGGACACCCTCGGAGCGTATGTCTCTTGAAGGCGTCCTATCCTTGTCCACGCTCCTGCGTCTGTTCCTGCATACCCTCTTGCCGTTGGTAGGTGATAAAATAGTAACCTGCATCCGCATCTCCTGCATCCCATGGGAGGCGTGTGGTTGCTTATAGTCCAAACGCTAAGGTGCGTCGTCCATCTCCTTGTGTTGGATCTGGCTCAGGATCGGGGTTCCAGGAAAGTGATGATGGGCAAGATGAGGACCGGAGTCGTGGACTATGGTGGAGTGTGTTGATTCGAGGGGACGGTAGTGCGTTGGCGCCGTGACCGCAGAGGACTGAAGGGATGAATAGTAGGCGGTGCTGGGGACCGCAGCCAATGACAGGGACAGTTGATTCGAGTGGTTCGCGTAGAGCGGATGTCCAGATGGACTGGATAGAGAAGTGAGCCTTGCGAGCCTTGCGCCTAGCTCGAGCGTGACTGTGAAAGGTCGCGAATCACATAGTAACAGGTTACAGGTATTTGATCCGCACCGGTAGATAGAACGACGAATATGAGATGCATACGTGAATGAGATTCGCGGTTGCGTTGCTTCACGATCAAGACATGGTCGGACGCTAACCTGCCTTCGGGATCCTTGTCGGTAGGTTTGAATTGGATGGCCTCAGGAGGATGGGTTCCTGTAAGATGGCCAAGTCTTTGGTTTACATTTTGTGTATTAGATAGAAAGATCTCAAGCACAGGGAAGTAGAGCTGATCAGGGTCTAAGTCGACGAGGGAAACCCTTGAGCTCGATCACGTAATAGCCACGCGACACTCAACTTTGCATCTCGACCATTGGCTTGCTAGCCTTTCAACACCACCGGCATCCTCTTCAACATCAACTCACTCATGCATATTCGCTGGCTTCCAATGTTACATTTCACAGAATTTAATGACTTCTGCAGTTTTTCAGGGGCAGCCACCGAACTATTCGGCGGTTCTCAGTGGATGATTGGTCCTAATGGCTAGGGTCTCAGGCTTCCTTCCTTCTGGCAAGTGTTGCAAATCTGCTGCAATATAAGATGCAGCTCTGGAATTTCTTATTGTATTTCACAAATATGGAAGCGATGCTTGATCGACTCACATACGACACAATCTTCTATCTGTATCTGATCTACTCTCAGGATGATTTGACCTCAGCCGTCGAATACAACCGCACGCTGGCACCCTGTACTGGTTAGACGTCCGACCTTCTTATGATTCTATGATTCTTAACTGCGCCCCTCCTGGTACTATTATCCGCCTTGCTCGCCAGCAACGCACCCGCCGATACGAACCGCACTCCCCACCGCTGACGGCACGCCGTACAACCACCCACGCCCTGACGCCTCGCGATGAACTTCCAGCCCGCAGCCCGACTCCCCTCCAACGCCGCTGTTAACGGCCTCTGGAACTAGGCCAAGCCCATGCGGCACCCAATCGACCATCGATCTCGATGAATGGAGCTCGAGCGTCCGTGAGGAGGGTGGTCGCCACGGAGTAATTGTTCTGGTTGCTGGAAATATTTCCTAGGATCTGCGAGCACTGAGCTTCACCCAAACGATCCCCAATCTCAGAGAATTGAGCTCGAGCGTCCGCGAGGAGGGCGGTGGCCTCAGAGTAATTGCCCTGATTACTGAGTATATTTCCTAAGCTTTGCGAGCACTGAGCTTTACCCAAACGATCCCCATTCTCGGAGAATTGAGCTCTAGCGTCCGTGAGGATGGCGGTGGCCTCAGAGTAATTGCTCTGCATTCTGAGAATATCTCCCAAGCTCTGTGTGCACTGGGCGGCGCCCGAACGATCCCCAATCTCGATAAATTGAGCTCGAACATCCGCGAGGACATCAGCGGCCTCAGAGTAATTTCTTTTCATTCTGAGAACCTCTCCCAAGCTCCGAGAGCACCGGGCGGCACCCAAATGATCCCCAATCAGAATGAACAGGGATCTAGCATCTGTGAGGATGGCAGCGGCTGCAGAGTACTTGCTCTGCGCGCTAAGAATATCTCCCAAGCGTTGTGAGCATCGGGCGACACCGTAACGATCCTCAAGCGCGAGGAACAAACCCCGCGCCTGCGTTAATGCCGATGCGGCCTCTGCGTAGTCGCTCTGCAAGTACAGCAACAGGCCAGAGACGCTCCAATACTCCGCCTGCGTCGTCGTGTGCACCGAAGGAACTAATATGGATACCTTTTGCAAGAGATGGTGAGAAGGATGTGTGCGACATAGGTGCCATGATATGTTTATGGCAATGTTGACGATGATCTCTCCGGGATCATAGGCCACAGCATGGTCGATGAGACTGCCAATATTTCCCATCTCGGGACGGAGGTTATCAATGGCACCTCTGAATTCAGGACCGAATTGAACCCGTGCATAAGTGTTAACAAGTTGCCAGATGATATTATAAATGCACTGTGCGTGTTGAGAATCCGGGGGATAGTGCTGAAGAATAAAGTGTCGAATGGGAGAAAGTACGGCCAGTTTCCCACCCGCCATGTAGACAAGTGCAAATTTCCGAAGGAGAAACAGGTTGGAGGTGGCGGTCTGAAAGGTTTTCTCGATGACCTCCAACCGTTCCTGCCAGCGCAAGAGACCGTCTGGGAGCAAGCACAGCATCCCGAGAAGCTGAATCGCTCCGGGATTTTGTTTGACGTCCAGTGACTTTATCGACAGAGAAATAGATACCTCAACACTCTCCAGTTTGTCCTTCGTGTGACTGTTGAGGCTGAGCATGTGTGTCCTGTGCTTCTGCCATTGCTTCTGTACAAATTGTGGCGACAGATCCGTGCTGATGTGCGCGAGCAAATGGATTGCGAGTGGGACATAGTCCAATTCCTTCAACAGCTCATCGAGGACTTGATCCTCGTCGCTTGAGCCATCGCAAAATGCTGCATTGACGGCTAAAAAGACTTCCTTAGCCGCAGATGCAGGCAAAGGGGGCAGCAAAGTGGGGGATGTCCATCGAATGCCGGGTGGTGGCACGGTGGCACGCATCGTGATGATCAACGTACTTGACGGAGAGTCGGCGATCTTTTGAAGGAGGTCACGAGTGGCGGTGTGATCCATTTCCGCCTCCCATAGCGACTCGAAGTTGTCGAGAAGAAGCAGTGTCGGCGGTGCGCCTTTCAGCGCATGGTGCAAGGCAGTTACTAGGTTTTCCGCGGGACCTGCAGATACCCCAATGATCTGCAGAATGCGGGATGCGAGCAAACCAGCGGAGGTGGTACCATCGCACGCAACGAAGAAAGCGCGATCTCTATAACGCGCGACGACGGCTTGGTGATGTATAACGTGCAGTGCGGTCGACGTCTTTCCTATTCCCCCTGCACCTAGGATCGCTAACCTGGGATTTTCGTTGCCGGTAATGATTTCTGCTAGGCTGGATACGATTTTCTCTCGCCCGAACCATATATCCGGCGCCGAGGGCTGTGATGGGGGTGGGACGCTGAGACTGCTAGAAGGGGCTGGCCAATCATATCTGTCGTCAGAGATGGCTTGAATGAATCATCTAGTGGATTTACCTGGTGCGTCGTTGAATATATGCAAGTTGACGTTGCCGTGGATAACATGACCCGCGACATTTGTCACAGGTCCCGATGGGCTGATGGTGGTGAAGGATATCTGTACGAGGAGGTTGTCGGGTCGAGACCGTGTTTCATAGAGAGTCTAATTGCATACCGTGGTTGCTGTTTGGATGGCTGTAGCTGTCGTCTGATTACCTATGTTCTCTCGATCACCCTGCAACCTCTGCTGTTTTCTCTGAGGAACATCAAATTCACCAGACATTGACCGTGCCCTCTTGTCTCGCGGCGGCATCGGAGTGGCTCAGGTCGCTCAAGATGGTGAGGGGAAAAGGAAGCATTTCGAATATCTGCGATGCACGGCACCAACCGTACGGTTGCCTATCAGGTCATCAAGGTGGCACCGCCACAATGCGGCGTCTGAACTCAGAACGTCCAGTCAAATATAGTTGCTGTCAATGCACCCTTGACAGGTCTTCCACGATGGATGGAGACGCTGAGCGTGCCAAAAGTGTATCGCTCAGAGTCAGAGCCTCAGAGCGTCTCCATCCTGGCTTCCACGCTGTCAAAATCCGGGTCTGCGAATCCTTCGGGAATTCTGCGGAAACCATCAAGTAAGTGACCATCGTCCCATCTCGGAAATTTTGTGTTGTAGGGATGTCCATTTCTGAACGTCTCCATCCATCCTGCCACCGTAGCCGTCACGTAACGGTCAGGCCAAAGTGAAAGCACCGAGACGGTGTTGAAGAAGGAGCGTGCCATGTATTGTGTAATTGACACCGAGAGTTTTTCTGTCTCCCGGCGGCCATCTCAAAAACGCAGTGATCTTGCGACTCCTTAATTCCTCTCATTCGATCTATGCTACTAGCTTTTTCTCCTGGGCACCCCTGCCTTTGAGCCAGCCATATAGCAGAGCCCTTTTTAGGTCATCCGACTCTGTTCATCAACGCGCGCTGCCCTTGCGCCATCGGGTTTTCTCCACCCCCAAACGCACTATGGCTGGCCATCGAATTCTACAAAAGAAACACCGAATACAAGATGACATTTCAATGTCAACCTACTTAACACCAACCTTCCAACACCACCGGCATCCACTTCTACATCCACCCACTCATCTATACTCACTAGCTTCTAATATTTGACAGAATGCATCGACTTGCGCAGTTCATCAGATCAGTCACCCTGATGGTTATTAGTGGATGATTGGACCTGGTGTCTCAGGCTTGCTTCTGGAAAATGCTGCGAATCTGCTGGAATGTAAGATGCAGTTTCCGCATTTCCCCCCGCATATCTGTCTGCGCATGATCTAAACTCAGGATGATT
Organism: Athelia psychrophila; assembly: GCA_001630335.1. NCBI lineage: Eukaryota > Fungi > Basidiomycota > Agaricomycetes > Atheliales > Atheliaceae > Athelia > Athelia psychrophila. The sequence goes on along the minus strand of KV417498.1, from coordinate 151,173 downwards.
TACCCTCCGTTGAATACGATCGCGCTGGCACCTTGAAGTTTAACTGGCTCGCTGTCCATCCTCCTCACGATGCTCTTATTCTCAACGACGCTCATCCTGCCACTGGAAGCCTCCCTACACTCTAGCGCCGCAACCGCCGGCATGAACCGCACCACTGAAACCGGCCAGGCTTCAATACATGATCCCACCGCTGAGTGCACGCCGTACGACTACACACGCCCAGACGCCCTCACCGCGAACTTCCCGCCGAAATGGGTTCAGCCGGTAACTCTTCTTTCCCCCGACGCTGCCGCCAACGCCCTCTGGAACCACATCAAGCGCAGATCCCGACGGACATCACGCCGCACGGTACCGTGCAGGGCCATTTCAGCGGTGTGAGCGCGCCGTACACGAACACCACCCCATATTGCTGGTGAACGTGAAATAGATGCACGACACCCAAGCCCGCAGGGCTCAAGCCGAATATTACGGGCGTGCCGGAGCTGCGGGTGTTTGGGGTGCGGGTTTGATAATGGGCCGAATTGCAGCAATAATGCGGTTTGCGAAATAATTCGCATAATCACAAGCGTGACCCCCCTCTTCCGGCACCCGCCCTACGGCACGTCGACCACCACATCCGGTCCATCGCTGCAGCCCTGAGTCTCCTCACGATCCTCTGGCAGCACGACTCCTCCATCTACAACGGCCCCTCCGTGCACGACCAGAACTACGAGAACCTCACCGCGCGCGCGAAGCACGAGACATTTGATGCCGCGGAGGTGATCATACTCACACATGAGTTCACGAATTTCACGGTGGAGACGGCGGTGACGTATACCCGCAGCTCAAAGCTGCGTTCAAGCATCTCGTCCTGGTTGGCGTGGGGATGAATTGGACGAGTCCGTATGTTGAGACGAATTCCTCGCTGCCTAAGTTTGCGCAATGTGAGTCCCTCCTTCCTTCCTTCCTTCCAGAAGGATGTGAAATCTTAATGAAGTGAGATGAGCGGCAAGAAGGCTGGCAGAAAAGATGACACGGACAGGTCGATGCTTGCAGAAAGCCTGAGCAAATTGTAGTTGCCAGTTTTTTAAGCGAGCCAGAAGCAGCAATAAAGCTTCAGGATGGCAGTTATTCCGTCGGATGAGGATGCCAGTGGCGAGCTTGTACCTGCAACGCATGGTATGCTTGGCAAGTTTCGCTGATTGCGGGCGGATCGCGGCCGACGCTATCTTGTGCGCTGGCTGCCCAGTTTTACCAAAGACTTTAAGTTTGATTTGGTCTCATGAGGACAAACGATTGGAAATGATGTTTAGGGCCCGAGAGATGCAGGCGGATCGCGGACAAAGTACCAGTATTGACCCTGTGGAATTGCTGTGGAAGCAAAACAAACACACGCAAACTTGCCAGCGACACGTTCCCACGCTTCTTCATCTGCTCGCACATGCGCTTCAACGTTTATGTTAGGTCGACCATGGACCAATAGGGTCTTTCTGGCCGTTGTGCCAGTCTCAACTCTCAGAAGGCGGCAGCAAAACTCTCCGATGTCCATGGCCATACCAACACATCGCGGGAGATCTGTTGGATTTCCACTGGAGACAGCCCATCGTCTCGTTTGTGGCTGTCATCTGGGCTCAAGCGGCCGAGATGCCATTGCATAAGTGCCCGCGTATTATCTTCGCCGCGAGGTGCAGGCGATCTTTTGCTCTGGTGCTTACCAATCACATATTGTAAGTTTCTAAACCCCCATCATCAGCACGTAAATCTTACCGATAGCCAGGCACTCCTGCGGTTACCATGTATTTTATTGTATGTCTCGAACCATCCTCGATCAGCGCTCAGCCTCGATCGTATGTTTGCTTTGAAGCGTCAAGCTGATTTGCCTTCTCAGCTCAATGGCGATGGCTACTCCATATCTGTCGTTCTGTTCGTGTCTATCTTTGAAGTGCTATTAGACGAGCCACCGTGCCTCGTGATTTTTGCCTTGGTGACATATCTATTATCTTGATAAAAGCCTCTGTCGCAGCCACTTCCACCGCCGACATCGCGCATTTGTACTCCGAAAATGACAACTCGCTGCTTCAAACGTTAACCTGATCTCAATGAGCGGCACCAGTGCCTCAGTCATCAGTGACATTTCCGAGAAGTACAAGTGTTTTGATGATCTGTCAGCGGGAGCTTGCGCAACATATCTTGACGCGAGTCGGGCGTAAGGTGGCCTTCAACCTGATTCGAGACACATGACAGCCATATTTCTCCGTTCATCGCTCAAGCGGTCAGCACCGGGATAGTTTCACGCGGGAAAATTGGGCCTAGTCCGCTCGCTGGTCGAGAAGCGCGGCCGAGCAGCTCGTATAAGAGCCTTTGCGCCTGTGGCGCAGATGGTCGTCAATTAAGTCCCTCGCAATGCATCTTCCTCGTTTGTCGGGTCTGCTCGCCTTTGCCGCTTTTGTAGCCTGCGCTCTGGGTGCTGCCACTTCGCGCGACTTGGAACTCGAAGATCGTGCTACCGGCACAAAATATGTCTTTGCTCACTTCATCGTGAGTGGTTCTCCAATTGAGCGCATGCACTGATCTGATATCCTTTTCAGGTTGGAATAGTCGCATCGTATGCTCAATCCGACTGGACCAATGATATGAAATTGGCGCAGGCCATCGGAATCGATGGCTTTGCCCTCAACATCGGTTTGTCTCGCTTCACCATTATTCGATCTACCATATTGAGCATACAACAGGAAAGGACTCCTACAATGCCCAGCAGCTCGGATACGCATACGCGGCGGCCCAAGCCCTTAACTTCAAAGTATTTCTCTCATTCGACTTCGGCTATTGGGGCTCTGGAGGTACACCCGTTCGCTCCTCCTCATGCTACCTCCTCATCTCACCTACTGGCTTTATATTAGACACCGCTACAATCGCATCATACATCAACACATACGGTGTCTTGCCCGCTCAGTTCATATACAACAACGAGGTCTTCGTGTCTACCTTCGTCGGTGATGGCTTCAACTGGGCCACCGTCGCCGCCCAGTCGAAGCCACTCTTTGCATGCCCCAACTACCAGGCCGCGTCCCTCGCTGGGTCGAGCGGGGTCAGCTGTCTCTTCAGCTGGGATGCCGTGAGTAGCCGCTCGTCTTCAAAAACCAGCTATTCTGATAAGCGTGGCTGGTAAAGTGGGCTTCGACGAACAATCAGCCGATTGATCAGAACAAGACCACCGCTGGAGATGTCAACTACATCAACACCCTTGGCGGCAAGCCGTACATGATGCGTGAGTATATCATGCTGAATACCATAGCTTCGCCTGACGCCGCCTGTCTTTAGCCGTGTCGCCCTGGTTCTTCACCCACTACGGCCCGAGCTCGTACAACAAGAACTGGGTATGTCGAGACGCAACTTTCATTAACTGATGCAGGCTAGATCATTTATTTAGATTTTCTATGCCGATTACCAATGGAACAGCCGCTGGGAGCAGGTGCTGCAGCTTGCCCCGCAGTTTGTCGAGATTGTGACCTGGAACGGTAAGCCAATAGTAAGATCAATGTTCAGCTTCCTTGACGTCCGCATAGACTTCAGCGAATCGCACTACATCGGGCCTCTGCACCCGTCGGATACCAGCGTTTACGCAGGAGGCTCCGCTGGCGCAGTTCAATGGGTCACCGGGTTAGTGGATACGACTCCCACATTAGATCCATGACAAATCTGACTGAGGATTTCGATAGATTTCCCCATGATGCGTGGAGGGACATTGCAGCGCCTTACATTGCGGCATACAAAGCAGGCGCTACATCTCCCACCGTCACCGTAAGTGCGCTCCCGCCCCCCAAGCTATATACCTCTAATCCGCTCCATAGACCGAAGAGCTTGTGTACTACTATCGCCCCAACCCCAAGAGCGCTGGCTGCTCTGACTCCGTTACGCAGCCGACCGGCTACCAATACGACGGAGACTCCATCTTCGTTATCGCTATGGCCAAGTCCGCCAGCACGGTGGTCATCAGCTCGGGATCGGCGTCGACATCGATTAGCATTCCAGCGGGCATCACGACAGTCAGCGCGCCGATGGGCACAGGCGTGCAAAGCTTTGCGCTCACAAGGAGCGGAGCGACGGTTTTGAGCGGGACGAGCCCTTTACAGGTTACGAGCTCATGCTCCGTGTACAATTTCAACGCGTATGTGGGGTCGGTAACCGGAGGCGGCGGTGGCGGCGGGACGCCATCTGGTACCGTTGCCGTGACCTTCTCGGTATATGCGATCACTACCTATGGGGAGGTCCGTGCACGCATTCTTCATGATGGGACTGTCGTCTTATGAGTCTGCTCTAGAACATCTTCCTCACTGGTAGCATCTCGCAGCTGGGAGACTGGGCGCTTTCAACAAATGTATGTGTCAAAACGACATGCTCGCCGTTATCATCGATCCCGAGCTCATCATCATTTCTAGATTCCCTTGTCCTCGGCAACTTACCCAACTTGGACCGTTACCATCAACCTGCCGGCAAACACTGCGATCGAATATAAGATGATAAGGCAGGAGACATCTGGCGCCGTGCGTATCCCTTTAAGTTTGATCCTGCAGTTCAGATAGGAGGCTAACACACACAACTAGTGGACTTGGGAGAGCGACCCGAACCGCAGTGCCACCACTGTGGCATCGGGGTCGCAGACCATCGGAGACACCTGGAGCTAAACGGCCGAGCTGAAATGAAGCCGTCCCTCTCCGCTATTCTTATCTGGATATTTGGATGATTTGCAGGCATACTGTGTAGGCATTCCTGTACACGTTTCCAGCACAATTGTCTGTACAATTATATCACAGCCAACATGCATCGAAGTCTTTTACCTCTGATCATGTCTGATGAACCTTTCGCTGTACAGAGTGTTCTGCGTTGTTCAGGATTCGGTCGTCAGAAGCAACTTGATATGTGCAACCCTGCTTCGGTACTCTTTCACTTGACTATCACCGCCTACCAATTTTAAACGCGCCTCCCAGATAATTTAGATCTGTCGACGCAGTCTCGTGTCCGGTTCGTGTTTCCTATCTGTGGCGGGATATTGACGAATTCCATCGTCCGGTTGCTGCTCGCGCATGGGGCAGATGTGAATGCTCAAGGAGAGTCCTTTCAAAGTACGCTGTAGGCCGCATCGCTGAAGGGCCACGATGCCGTCGTCGGGTTGCTGTTCGAGCATAAGGGAGATGTGAATACGCAGAGAGGGGAGTATAGGGATGCCCTACAGGCTGCATCTTCCAGAGGCCACGAAGCCATCGTCTGGTGGCTGAAAGCAGCAGGGTCCGAACAACCTATCGGAGCACTGTATGCGAGCCACCACAGGTTCAGTCACGGATCACGGACGACCGGGAAATGAACTATGTATTAAAGGTGTCTCATTGTCTTCATTTCGCTTACTTACGCTACTTATTGGACTCGTATTCTTATAACGTGCATCTGGTGTTTTCGCTATAAGCAAAATACCGTACACAAATGGACATGCGCTTATGGGAAGAATGTGGGGTACTTGTTATAATATAGTTCGGTCAGTATTCAAAGTCTGATGTCCCTGTTTCTGGCCTCTACTCTTTTAAATCCTTCGTTTCATTGAATCCTCCGTGCTCTCCGTGCTCTCCAGAGCACGCGTCGCCGCCTCTATCATCAGCTTAGCAAAGGACCAACTCCTGATTCCCATGATTCCCTCGTCATCCTTTATCCTTTGTACGCACGCACTGCTCGAGGAGCGCGGTGCAATATGCAGTCCATTCGTGGCGACCAATGTCGATAAACTGATCTCGAGCATGAGCTAAAAGGTTCTCCGCTTCGGTGTAGTTCCTCTGTCTGAGGAGGATGTCGCCCAATGATGCCGAGCACTCAGCATTACTTACACGATTCCCAATCTCGATGAATTGAGCTCGGGCGTCCGTGAGGATGGCGGTGGCCTCAGAGTCATTTCCCTGGTCGCTGAGAATATTTCCCAAGATCTGCGAGCACCGAGCGGTACCTAAACGATCCCCAATCTCGATGAATTGAGATCTAGCGTCCATGAGGATGACGGTAGCATCAGAGTAATTCCTCTGCGACCTGAGGATATGTCCCAAGCTCTGCGAGCACTGGGCAGCACCCATACGATCCCCGATATCGATGAACTGAGCTCGAGCGCTCGTGAGTATGGCGGTGGCCTCAGAGTAATTGCCCTGCACTCTAAAAATATCTCCTAAGCTCTCCGAGCACTGGGCGTAACCCAACCAGTCTCCGATCTGGAAGAATTCAGCTTGAGCGCTGGTGAAGATGGCGGTTGCCTCAGAGTAGTTGCTCTGCATTATGAGAATATTTCCCAAGCTCAGTGAGCACTGGGCGGCACCAAGACGATCCACGATTTTGATAAATTGAGCTCGAGCGTCCGTGAGGATAGCCTTTGCCTCAGAATAATTGGCCTGCCTGAAGAGAATACCTCCCAAGCTCTTCAAACACTGGGCAGCACCCAGGTGCTCCCCAATCTCGATAAATTGAGCGCGCGCGTCCATGAGGATGGCTATGGCCTTTGAGTAATTGCTCTGCATTGAGAGAACATCTCCCAATCTTCGCAAGCACCGGGCGGCACCCAAACGATCCTTAGTCTCAAGGAAAAAGTCCCGCGCCTGCGTAAATGCCGATGCGGCCTCGATGTACTCACTCTGGAGGTAACGAATATTGCCTGAGACTTGGAAATACCGCGCCTGCATCTGAGTAGTCACCGAAGGAACCAGACCAGACACCCTTTTCAGTAGATGGGAAGAAGGATGTGTGCGCCATAGGTGCCATGATATCTGTATGACAATGTCCACAATAATCTCCCCGGGGTCGTGGGCGACAGCGTGGTCAATCAGGTTCCCAATATTTCCCATCTCGGGACTGAGTGCCATGATGGCACCGTGCAGCCCTGGACCAAAATCAACCGGCGCATACGTGCGCACAAGCTCCCAGATGATATGGTAAATGCATTGCGCATGCCGGGCATCCGGGGGATGGTGCTTGAGAACAAAGTATCGGATAGGAGATAGCACGCCCAGCTTCCCACCTACTGTGTAGACAAGCGCCAAATTCCGCAGGAGTAATAAGTCGGAGGTGGCAGTCTCAAAAGTCTCCTCAATTATATCTAGCCGTTCCTGCCAGTGCAATAGACCATCTGGAAGCAAACACAGCATCCCAAGAAGCTGGATCGCCTCGGGATTTCTTTCGACGTCCAGTGAATTCATTGAAAAAGAAATGGATACGTTGACGCTCTCTAGTTTGTCCGTCGTGTATCTGTCGAGGCTGAGTATCTGTGTTCTCTGCTTCTGCCATTGCTTCAGTACAAATTTGGGTGACATATCCGTGCTGACGTGTGCGAGCAAATGGATTGCCAGCGGGACATGGTCCAATTCCCTCAAAAGCTCTTCAAGGACTTCCTTACCGTCATCCCAGCCATCGCAGAATGAGGCGTTGATGGCCAGAAAGACTTCCCTGGCCGAAGACGCAGCCAAGGGAGGAAGCGACTTGAAGAACGTCCATCGAATGCCCGGTGGTGGGGTCGTGGCGCGCATCGTGATGATCAGTGTGCTTGACGGAGAGTCGGCGATCTTTTGCAGGAGGTCGCGAGTGGCTGTGTGGTTCTTGTCCGCATCCCAGAGCGACTCGAAGTTGTCGAGGACAAACAGTGTCGGCGGTGCACATTTCAGCGCATTATGCATCGCAGTCACTAGGTTCTCTCCTGTGCCTGCAGAAACCCCAATGACCTGCAGAATGCGGGATGCGAGCCACTCAGCAGAGGTGGCAGCGTCACATGCAACGAAGAAAGCACGAGTTCTGTAACGCGCAACGACGGCTTCATGTTGCATGAGATGTAGCGCGGTCGCAGTCTTTCCCATCCCCCCGGCACCCAGGATCGCAATTCTGGGATTTTCGTTGCCGGTGATGATTGTTGCGAGGGTCGATACAATCCCATCCCTCCCGAACCAAATATCGGGCGCTGAGGGCTGTGACGGTGGCGGAACATTGAGACTGCTAGAAAGGACTGGGAAATCATCTCTTTCGTCACAGATCGTTTACAAGAATCATCTAATGGACTCACTTGATGTGCCGTTGTACATATGCATGTTGACGTTGCCGTGTATAACATGACCCGCGATATTCGTCACTTGGCCCGATGTCCCGATGGTGCTGAAGGATGTCTTTAAGCTAGTATGAGCTACAAGCACGGGTCAATAGACAGTTTTATTGCATACCGTAGTTGCTGTGTGGATGATCGAAGATGCCGGTCGATCACCAGTGATTTCAGGATCATCCCGCAGTTGTTTTCTAGCTTCCAGACTGTTCTTGATTCCCGATGACATCTATGTAGGGTCAATCACAGGAAGTGGTTAACCGGGGGACTCCTCTTGCTGGTCGTGGGAGGCGAAATCCTCTGTCGAAGAGCAAAGCCGAGAAAGGTTGTCCATTGGCCCCGCGCAGTCCTGTCTACGGTCAGAGCACGTGACGGCCAGCGCCACTCCCGAATCAGCCTTATTCTCCTGTTTTTAATTTTTACTATAGAATAACAGCTCATCCTATCGTCATCGGATAAGCTCAGACAGTTAGATATATGTCTTTTGCACATATTCCCAGCTCAATGGGGCGAAACGATCGTGGGACGGTATTTCCGAGAGCGAATGATGCCGAATTTTGCGATTTGGCAAAGATTGCAACTACAAATGATTTTATGCTGCAGCATCTGCTGGCCCTTTTGCCGTACAGAAAATTGGAGCATGCTCAGAAAGCATGTAATAAAAATACCCTGAAGTTTGTTGGACGATAGGTGGTCAGAGAAGCCAACGAAAAATCATTTTTGAGACATTTTGAAACTCTGGGTCCTTTTGAAACAGTGTGTCAACGATAGTATGATCATAAACAACACGGTCTTCTACTACGTATCTGTGCCACACAGTTCCAACGAGGCTCCTCTCCTGTCACTCTTTTCAGCCCTGCTCGTCGAAGCCACAGCTGCCGACACGAACAGCACGACGGAAGCTGACGCCGCCCGACTACCACCTGTGGACACCCTCACCCTCACTGCTTCTCGCCACACTGATTCCAGCCACGAAGTTGCTTACATCCGACGCCGTTGCCGCCTGGGAGCGTGTTTGCAGATTCGTATTATGGTGTAAGTTTTGCTTCCTTTTTCATTCTCCCTGCCGACCGACCGAGCAGAAATTATTTCATTGCAATTTTGCGAGCCTTTACCTCCACGGCCACGCGAAGGTTTGAACTGCCGATTTCCATGATTTCCTCGCCATCCCTTGCACGTACGCACTCCTTGAGTAGTGCGGAGCAATACACCACCCATGCATCTCGACCAATTGCGATAAACTGATCTCGAACATGCGTTAAAAGGTTCTCCGCTTCGGTGTAGTTTCTCTGTCTGAGGAGGATGTCACCCAACGATGCCGAACACTCCGCATCACCATCACGATTGCCAATCTCGATGAACTGAGCTTGAGCAACCGTGAGGATAGCGGTGGCTTCAGAGTAATTGCCCTGCGACCTGAGAATGTCTCCCAAAGATGCCAGACACTCAGCTTCACCCACACGGTCCCCAATCTGGATGAATTGACCTCGGGCGTCCGTGAGGGTGACAGTAGCCTCATAGTACCTGCTCCGCTTTCTGAGAATCTCTCCCAGGCTCTTAGAGCACTGGGCCGCACCTAAACGATCCCCAATCTCGAGGAACTGAGATCGAGCGTCCGTGAGGAGGGTGGTGGCCTCAGAGTAGTTACCCCGCATTCTGAGAATTTCTCCTAATCTTTGCGAGCACTGGGCAATACCAAGACCATGCCCTATCTCGAGGAACTGAGCTCGAGTATCCTTGAGTATGATGATTTCTTCATCATCCCTTGCACGCACGCACTCCTCGAGTAGTGCGGAGCAATACGCCGACCATGCATCGCGACCAATTTCGATAAACTGATCTCGAACATGCGCTAAAAGATCCTCAGCTTCGTTGTAGCTTCTCTGACTGACGAGGATAGCGCCCAAGGATGCCGAGCACTCAGCGGTACCATCACGATTCCCAATCTCGATGAATTGTGCTCGAGCATCCGTGAGGATGGCGGTGGCCTCAGAGTAATTGCCCTGCGACTTGAGGATATCTCCCAAGGATGCCGAACACTCAGCGCCACCCGTACGATCCCCAATCTTGATGAATTGAAGTCGAGCGTCTGTGAGGGTGGTGGTGGCTTCAGAGTAATTTCTCCGCTTTTCGAGAATTTCTCCCAAGCTCTGCGAGCACTGGGCTACCCCCAAACGATTCCCGATTTGGAGGAACTGAGCTCGAGCGTCCGCGAGGATGGTGGTGGCCTCAGAATAGTTGCCCTGCGAACTAAGAATATCTCCCAATGATGCCGAACACTCAGCGTCACCCAAGTGATTCCCGATTTCGAGGAACTGAGCTCGAGCGCCCATGAGGGTGGTGGTGGCCTCAGAGTAGTTTCTCTGCATTCTAAGAGTAACTCCCAAGCTCCGCGAGCATTGGGCGGCACCCAAACGATCCCCAATCTCAAGGAACTGAGCTCGAGTGTCCCTGAGGACGGTGGTGGCCTCAGAGTAATTGCTCTGCACCCTGAGAATGTCTCCCAATCTTCGCGAGCACTGGGCAGCACCAAGACCATGCCCAGTTTCAAGGAACAAGTCCCGCGCTTGCTTGAATACTGATGCGGCATCCGTGTAGTCATCCTGTTTGTACATAATCTCACCGGAGACACTCCAGTACCGCGCCTGCATCGCAGCGTGCACCAAGGGTACCAAGCTGGACACCTTTTGTAACAAATGGGAGGAAGGATATGTGAGATTGAGGTGCCACGATATCCGTATGGCAATATCGACGATGATTTCCCCGGGATCGTAAGCGACGTTGTGGTCAATGAGGCTGCCAATATTTCCCATTTCGGGACTGAGAGCGTCGACGGCGCCGCTAAATTCAGGACCAAAACCAACCATCGCGTAAGTGTGCACCAGCTCCCAGATAATAGCATAAATGCATTGCACGTGTTGAGCATCTGGAGGATGGTGCTGAAGAACAAAGTGTCGAATGGTAGATAGCACAGATAGCTTGTCACTCGCCGTGTAGATGAGTGCCAATTGCCGAAGGAGGAATAAGTCGGAGGTGGCAGTCTCAAAGGTGTCCTCAATTATATCCAGCCGTTCCTGCCAATGAAAGAGACCATCTGGAAGCAAGGATAGCATCCCAAGAAGCTGGATCGCTCCTGGATTCCGTTCAATGTCCAGCGACTCCATTGACAGAGAGATGGATACATCCACACTCTCTAGTTTGTCCTTCGTGTAGCTGTCGAGTCTAAGCATTTGTGTCCTTTGCTTCTGCCATTGCTTCAATACGAATCGTGGCGACAGGTCCGTGCTAACGTGCGCGAGCAAATGTATTGCGAGCGGGATATAGTCCAATTCCCTCAACAACTCGTCGAGGACTCGATGGCCGTCGTTTGAGCCATCGCAGAATGTAGCATTGATGGCCAGAAAGACTTCCTTGGCCGATGATGCTGACAAGGGAGGGAGTGACTCAAAGAACGTCCATCGAATGCCTGGTGGCGGGGTGGTGGCGCGCATTGTGATGATCACTGTACTCGAAGGAGAGTCGGCTATCTTGTGAAGAAGGTCCCGTGTCGCACTATGATTGAGCTCTGCCTCCCAAATGGATTCGAAATTGTCGAGAAGCAGCAGTGTTGGTGGTGCGCCTTTTAGAGCAAGATGCATGGCAGTCACCAGGTTCTCCCCAGCATCCGCAGACACTCCAATGATTTGAAGGATACGAGATGCGAGCAAATCGGCGGAGTTTGCAGCGTCGCATGCAACGAAGAAAGCACGATCGCGGTAACGCGCGACGACGGCTTCGTGTCGTATGAGGTGTAGCGCGGTCGCAGTCTTTCCCATCCCCCCGGCACCCAGGATTGCGATTCTGGGATTTTCGTTGCCGGTGATGATTTCTGCCAGGCTGGATATGATTCCGTCTCGCCCGAACCAGATATCGGGTGCCAAGGGCTGTGACGGTGGTGAATTAATGAGGATGCTAGACGGGGCTATATAAAGCGATGTTAATCATCGTATATAGTGTGAATACATCATCCAAATTAACGCACTTGCTGTACTATCTGTGTTATACACGTTTAAGTCACCATGGATGACATGACCCGCAATATTCGTCACTTTTCCCGATGTGCCGATGTTGTTGAAGGATGTCTTCATGAGGGCATGAGCTATTGGCACTGATTGATAGATCATCTCATCGCATACCTTGTTTGCTGTGTGGATGGTTGTAGATGCTGTCCGATCGCCAATTTTCTTGGGATCATCTCTTAATCTTACTTGTTTTCTCGGTGTGAGAGACGTCTTGATTCTGGATAACATCTGCATGTTAAGACTAGGACCTATACAATCTCTCAGACGCTGATGGAAACGTTTCTGTTGTCGGTTCATACCTATACAGTCTCTGAAGTACGTCAATGATAGGAAATGAGAGAATGTATGTAAAACCACACCTCAGACGCTGATGTAAATGGCTGAGGAAGGAGGATACTTATTATTAAATTTACACAGGACGCGCTTGTGAGGTGCACGTGATTCAAGTTCTGTTGATCCCCCGGTCCGAAGAAGATTGCGCTTTTACGTTTCACAACATCTATAAAGCTGACGCGACAATAGCAGGAAATGCAGAGCTTGGCCGAATGACTCGCTGAGTCACTGGTCAAGGGGATCTCCATCAAACGGAGGCTCAGTTCACAATAAACAATGGAAAAATGCATTGGCCAAGTCGAAGGAATCAATCATATGCACTTTCGACCAATCTTCGATCATCATGCTATGGCCTTATTGTCCTCACGACACAAGAATTTGCACTCGGATATCCTATAAATGCTGATCCTCTCCCATAAATACCACCATCCCTCCCCCTCTTCCCTCTTCCCTCTTCACTTTGCATCCGAGACGCTGGTCGCCCACCATCCCGCTCTTTTCCGCACTTAAACTCAACAATGCTTATCTCTAAGCCCGCCCTCTTCGCGCTGAGCGTGTGCACATATGCCTCGTACACCGCTGCATCCGTCATCCGCCTACCCAGGGATACTAGTAGTGCTACTAGCGATCTCGCAGCCCGATGGAACAACAACGACGCATGCTGGCCCTCGTGGGTCCCGTGGGGGCTATCGCGGACGCCCGGCGAAAGCTGCGGGACAGGTTTTTTCGAGTGGAAGTGCTGCAATTTCGAGGTGTGCACAGACAAGGTGAGTTCCAAGTATCGTTTGTTGGATTGTGTATGATGCTGATTGGGCTGGGATGCCACACAGGTGTGCGTACGCTCATTTCAGAACGACTGAGACGGCCGGAGCTTAGATCCAGGGATTGATTAGCTTCAAGGAGGTGGTGCGTGTCTTTTGCGCGATTCATTTGATCAGAAGAACTGATATGATCTTATGCAGACCGTTAATTCCACCAGGATGTGGAATGATACTGCACGGGCTTGGTATCCCTGGCGGCTACTCGCAGAGTTGGGATTCAGTGTCCACTCGGCATGAGGGGACACAGTGATGAATGTATTTTGGACAATTATTTAAACGATATCAACACGTAATTTGGACATTTAAGGCGATGTTAGATGTCTGAACGTCAAAGATCGCCAGCTCTAGGAAAACCAGGACTATGGATCTCTGATAAAGTACGCCCCGCTAGATTCGAGGAAATTCCAAGTAATTGAAGATAAGACACTGTACTCGAATCAAAGTCCAGACATTACCCCCGAATCAAAGCCCTGCAGCTGTGAGGAGCTTCGAGAACACAGGCGTCCCCAAACCCGTTACAGGATCCCAGCCCGCTGTGGCATTGAATCCATTCGTACCACATCCAGGATTATCTCCTAGAATCTCGTTCATGAGCATTGGGTAAATCTGCAATAATTGTCCGCTGACCAGTTAAAATATCTGTGAGCGCCGCCGTTCCGTTGGCCGAGTACAGCCAGGGGTTCAAGAATCCAAGCGGGCTCTTCCCTGCCCCAATGAGCTGATCATTAAGCAGTGCAATAACACTGGCGAATGTCGGCGCGGAGCAGCTCGTCCCGCTACCCACAACCGTGCCCTGCTCCCACACGAGCGTATAGTTCACCCCCACAGCGCTGACGTCTGGAAACCCACGACCGCTGGTGTTATACAGCCCCGCATAAGTCGAGCCAAGGCTGCTGATGTAGGACGAAACTTGGGAGGACTGATACGACGGCACGGGGAAGTAATTCGAGAACCCGCCAGATGGCGATCCGCCACCGCCAAAGTCGGCGCCTATTTCGATGAGACCGGTGGGGTCGAGCTGGGTGGAGCCGACTGAGGTGATGTATGGGCAGGTTCCTAATAGTGAGGTGAGACTTGCCGAGCGAGACAACATAGCTGGTGAACGGACCTGGGAAGACGGGAAGAAAAGGCGCATTTGTGCATATGCTTCCCCCGACGCCTAGAGAAAATGAGCTAACTGAGAAGGGAAGTTGTGTCGCTGAGCGAACCTGCGTCTCCACTAGAGAATATGACTGAGACACCGCGCGCACCGAGTTGCATGTACAAGTTACAAATTGTGCTGAAAGGTCAAATCAGCAAACGCGCTCAACTTGGGCGACATATGCATAACACTCACTTCGCAAGCGACCTGGTGACATAGCCTTCGTTCAGGCTGTATGACGACGTGAGCACAGTCGGCGGGGTCTCAAGACTCAGTAGATAGTTAGCCTCATTCTGGAGCGCGATGAAAAAGTCGTCCAGTGAGGTGATCTCCGTTAAGTTAGGTCCCACAGAGACAAACGTCACTGGAACGCCACTCGCGAGGCCGATTGTGTACTGCATGTCGAGGTCCGCTTCGACGCCCGCCTCAGACACATTTTGTGGGTTGGTGCCATTTGCGACCGAGATGATCGCAAAGGAAGTGTTGGATGCGAGGTCGGGACGGAATATCTCGAGGAAAGTGGTGATATCGGCCTGGTTGGCATATTGGCCTAGGAGCCCGGATACGAAGAGCTTGTTTGAGGACTGCGTGGCCAGAGTCGGGGGAATACCATATAGATCCTGGATGCACTTTGGAGTGATGACCGTGTTGCATGATGCCAGAAGGCTGCTACTGGACTTGCTCGAAGGCACAGATGGCACCGGCTCAGTTGAGGAAGTCGAGCTAGGAAATACGGGAAAGCTGAAACAAATCAGTGAGCGCTCGAAGACAATAGAAACGAGCGCACTTGACTGTCGGGTGAATATTATCCAAATGCCCTTTCAGCGCCGCAGGAATTGAGTACGATACTGCTCGAATCGCCTGTCGCCCACTCGCGTGTGCGGTGTACAGCTGAAAATCGGCATCAAGCAGCGAATTGGCCTTGCTGACAGGGAGAGACACTTCAAGGATATCCCCGGTGAAGGATGCTGATGTCCCAGTGAGGTTATGAGATGAAATCCAGTTGTGCAGCAGCGAAACTGCCTGCGAGGTGGGCTTGACATAGGCAGCGAGCTCGTCACGAGTGAGATGATTTCCGTAGTTTGCATTTCCAGGTGTGCTGATCTCGTATAGAATGCTCTGGAGGCCAGAGATATTCCCCGCTGCGAGGTTAAATCGAAGATTGAGCATCGAATCTGCTGGAGCAGACCCATTTGAGGTGTACCCATTTGGGACTGAGACAAGAGATTCATGAGGAGCCAGATCGCGCGATAATGGGGAAGCTAATGCTGTGGAAAAGAAGACGGAAATGAGGGATAAGACCAGAATATCTCCCATTAGCATACTGAACGCAATGGGTAGCTTGCAGACGGAATTCCGAAAGCACGGCATTGATGCTTAAGTATCAGCGGACATGGCATGGCCGCATCAGCAACCGGACGACACCTCATGCACATGAATGCTGCCAGTGTGAGAAAACGATGGCTTTCAATTGAGAAAGCGGGACGTACGCTGAGCTTGCAGACACCAGCACGCGTGATTAGCGAGTTCGTCAATGCTTGGACCAGAAGTTTGGTGATGCCGCTAAGGACTGCTCAGGAGGTCCTTGGTTAGCAAGATGAGCGACACATATGCATCGTATAATCAACATCATGACAGTGAAAAAGTAACGCAGTTGATTGATGCATGTGACTCCCGAGGTCTTCCCTATAGCACCCTGCAGATACAGCACCACCAAGCAAGCATCCAATGCTGCATCCGCTTTCATCCTGTCGCCAGTTCAATGCAGTTCAAGTTGGTGTCATGGGTGTCGGTGTCAGTTGGCAAGGGCAAAACCATGAGGCTAATGATGACCCACGCCACTTCCGACAAGCACGTCACTGAATTATATCACATTGAACTCATCCGTTCAAGTCACTAGCACATATCCGAGACACACCCTCCACTGATAACGTTCTCTCGCATGGCTCTAGGATGCTGGGACAAACCGAGATACTCGACTATCTGAGACGCTGCAACGGCGATCGCATAGCGATCGAGGAGGTGCTATGCGGCCATGTTGTATGGAAGTATGTGAAAGGACGCAGCACGGACCATGTGCTACAGAAAATCAAAGACCTGCGAATGTTTCTGGCTGTCATGTACGTCAGAAATTATATCTCCTGCTCCCTTGGTAATCACTCAATAGTCGCCACGTAGCGGTGAAAGCGCCATCCTCCGAGCATCCAGCGAGATGTTCTCCATCCTGGTTATAGAATGCGCTCTGGTTGATCAAAGTCGACTCGGCGTGTCTCCCACCACGACGGCAGTCGGAAAAGAGGTTTGGAATCGAATTCGACGCAAAATGAGCAGGACACAGATGCAGGTCATAACGGATGGCCAGTACGGCGGCCCTGCCCCCATTCAGGCATTTCTGACGCCGCGCCAGCGCAGAGCGTCATCGATTTTTGAGACCGCCGAGCGTCCTCCCTGGCTTGAGCGATATTTTTTACTTCGTCCTCAGTTCAGGAATCTCGGAGTGCCGAGTTACCCGGAAGGACCTGAAAGGAGCGATGGCGGAACGCTTCCAGCCTATCAGGCCACGCTCAGCAATCATTTGGGATCCCTCGAAAGATAGAATGATGGGTCGCATGGGTCGGCCGCTTCCATGGCTAGTCCGGCACGATGATCGCATAGGAAGTTACTTTTAGTTTGTGTACGATAGGGTACGTGTTTTTGTTCATTCTATATTAAGTAACCACACTGACCGCATGCAAATCCAGGGATCCATGACATTTCTTAACAACTATGCTCGACAGATACTGCGTTCAGAATTTAGGACTTCCGATTTTTAGTCATCGCGCTCAGCAGCCCTTAAAATACAATCTCACTTCCGCCTTTGAAACCGCCAGCACAGTTCTGGGTGATTTCTCAGAGCGGCCGTATATAGGGTAAGGTGTGGTGGGTTGCAAAGTATGTGCTTTATATCATGCAATGCCACATACGGCCCAGTCGTCACGATCAGCCGCATGTCTCGACCATCGCAGCATGCGCTCGTGATTTATCCTAGCAGTTACGAAAATATGTGAGCTTGGGGGTAGCTGAGGGCTATGCAACTTCGCAATAACCTGACACATCGTCCTTGGATCTGGGTATGGTTTCGATGAGGGACAGGCTCAGAATGATTGTCGAGAATTCATGCTTTTCGGGATCCGAGAGATCGTGTATATTGGTTGGGTTGTCTCTGCAATACTGTGAAATAGAGACCGAGTCCTTGAAGGGAAAGCTTCCAGCTGCAGAATGCCACCTTTAAGCTGGCCGCCGAGGCTGCGGTGTGTGCGGAGATTGTGTGCCTGTGAGTTATGCCTGCATATACAGGCTAATTTGGGGACGAATCAGATGATCGACGTAGGCGGACCTCTAATTTGAGCATAGAAAGCGCTTTTAAATCTTTAAAAAGGCTTGAAAGTTTCAAGGACAGCAGGATACACTGGACGGAAACTACTGACATCTGCAAATCAACAACTGCGACGGTGGCCCCGCTCAGAGCATCAACAATCAATGCGCAAGACACCTTTGGCCATAATTAGGCGTAGGAGTTTGAGCAAGTGCAATAATCGAGGTTGGTTATCACAAAGTAGGACAAGTTGTATGTGCTCCCGTTAAAGGCCGTCTCTGTCAGTTTACCGTTAAATGATCCAATTCGAGGAAGGTCATTTGAAGTGCGGAGAGCGAGCGCAATGCAAGGATGTATCGAGTGATTAAATAAAATGGCGCTTATCCGCGAAGTGCGCGAAGTCCATGAATCTATAAGATAACTATTTTTGTAAAGTAGAGAAGCGATAACGACAGATTCGATATAAACACCACACGTCAGGCGTGTAGCTATGAGACAGCGGGGATTACACCATAACGGCGGCAAGCAGCTTCGAGAAAATAGGCGTGCCCAGTCCCGTGACAGGATCCCAACCAGCTCCCGCTGAAAATCCCTTCGTATCACATCCGGGATTGCTGCCTGGTGCGACATAAGTATCATCACCCCTTTCAGAGATTAAAAATCGTGTCGAGCTTACCAGTAGTTACGTCTCTAAGCGCCTTTGTGCCATTCGAAGAGTACAGCAGCGGGTTCAAGAACCCAAGCGGCGGCATTCCTGCTGCTATGCGCCGGTCGTTGAGAAGAGCCACCACACTGGCGAATATCGGGGTGGAGCAGGATGTTCCGTTTTCCAGGCGGGTGTATCCTGGGTAGGACTCGACGGTGCAGTTCACCCCCAGCGCGGACACGTCTGGGAACCCGCGGCCACTGGAGTTGTACCGCCCGGAGTATGTCGAGCCGAGAGTCTTTAGGTACGCTGACACTTCCGCAGATTGATACGCGGGGGTGGGGAAGTAGTTGCTGAACCCACCGCCGGACGACCCGTCCCCGCCAAAGGTGGCTGCCTTTTCTTTGGTGCCTGCGCTCTCCAATTGTGTTCCGCCCACAGAGGTGATGTATGGGCACACTCCTGCATATATGAAATACAGACCCATGAGTAGTGCATATATTATAGCGAGGAAAATGCTTACCTGGGAAAGTCGGTACAAACGGTGTTGAATTTGGGCAGTCGTATGTTGATTCACCAACCCCTGTACGAGATTCAGCGTTCAGTTGAAGATGCGGATAGCATAGCAGCCACAAGCTACACGTACCTGAGTCTCCACTGGAGAATAGAACTGATACTCCCCGTGCACCGAGTTGCATGTAGAGATTGCATATCGTTCTAGAAAGACAAAAGGTTTGAAAAGATGTAGACGAAGAGAAAGGATTAGACATACTTCGCCAAAGAGCGAGACATCGAACTCTCGGTATTGCTGTACGACGACGTCAACACAGTCGGAGGCTTGTCCATCTTCAGAATGTAGTTTGCCTCGTCTTGTAATGCATGGTAGAATTCCGTGCTGTTTGCAAGAATCTGCGGGCCTACGGTTACATACGAAGTTGGTACGCCAGATGCGAGCCCCACGGTATACTGAATGTCGAGGTTGGCCTCCTTACCCGCTATGGAGGCCTTCTGATCGTTGATACCACCGTTTACAGAGACTACCGAGAAGGTTGTGTTGGGTGACATATCTGGACGGTATGTAGTCAAGAAACTGACGAGATCCAGATTGTTGGCATATTCCCCTCCGAAGCCGGAAACGAAGAGTTTGTTTTCCGATTGTGTGGCCAAAGTTTTTGGGATCCCGTAAAGGTCCTGGATGCACGCGGGAGTGGTGGCCGAATGGCAGGATGACGGAATAGATGTGGAGTTGGAGGAGGATTGAGATCGGGCCGATATAGCGTCAGGGATGGGGACCGTTCTCAGATCGAAGCTTGGACATTGTGAGCTTAAAATAGTCGCATATAAGACCCGCCACATACCTGACTGTGGGATGGACGTGATGGAGATGTCCCTTCAACACGGGAGGGATAGAGTATGAGAGTGTCCGTACACTCTGCCTCCCGCTCGAATGCTCAGTAAAGACTTGAAAGTCTGCGTTGAGTAGCTCGTTCGCCTGATAAACAGGCATGGATACTTCGACGATATCTCCGGAGAAGGTCACAGAAGCACCTGCAAGCTGGTTTGAGGAGAGCCAGTTCGTCACCAAAGATGATGTATGCGTCGTTGGTTTCACGTAGACCGACAGCTCGTCCAGTGTGAGATGCTTGCCATACATATCGCTTGCAGGGGTGCTGATATCGTACAGCACTTGCTCCAGACCATTCATGTTGTTTTGCGCTAGGGCGAACCGGAGGTTGAGCAGTAAGTCTCGTGAGGCTGGGGTGCCAGTCGAGAACCCTCGAGGGACAGAGCTGATTGCCTCGTGAACTACCAAGTCTCGGGAGGCGGGAATCCCAAAGGCAGCGCCGCAGAGGGCAGTCACGATGATCGCGAATCGATGCATATTGACCAAACGCAAGGGGAAGAGGGTGCGGCTTCGCACGAAAATGACATCAGGGTTTAAATGGGGACAGCCAGTGCCAAGATATCATAACGGACGTTACACGCCGAGGATGGACTGCAATGGGCGCTATGTAGCGGCATGTCATGACCGGCTGCATGATGCAATGAGAATTGAGCACTGACCTGTAAACTGATTAGGAAACACGTGCGCGACTTCACTTGGCATTCCTCGTAGAGGCTCAGGAGGGCCCAGGCTGGCGTGCCCGCTAACTGCAATGCATGGTGATGCACCCTTGAGTTGCCCTTGAGAAGCGTTGATGATGCGCGAAGACACCGTTCAAGGCGATGCAAAGTGGACTTGGGGTATATGTATAGAATATTCGTGGAAGGATGATACCTGAGGTCTGAGTGGCCAGTAGCAGTGCAATGTTGCAGCATGTTCTTCTATAGCTATAATTGGCGGTGTAATGAAAGGCAACACAAAATGACACAGGCGTGGGCATCTTCCCACGTGACACGTGTTTGATATTTTTGCAAGTGTTTTCAAAGTGTTTTGCATTCGGCTCATAGCTACATAAATTGTTATGGCGCCTAAGTATGTATTTCCATGTGCAATGACATTCAGCGAACAGTACTTGATCCTAATTTTTACATAAATTACGCCCACGCTGCATTGATTGCGATCCGCGGATGACGCTCATCGTAATGTTGGTTCTTTCGATCTACCGATTCGATTCGATTCGGCAGAGGGATATGACTTGAAAATGATTGTTGTTTTCTAAGACTTGAGTATGAGGATTATTTCACGGCATTGACTAGCCCCCCTCCTCCCGTGGCCTATTTAACATTTAAGGGCATTGTAGATCAGGCGCCCAGATGTATTCATATGAGGACTACTCGAGCTACGATGTCGTGTTGTGTAAGATTCAGTGGGTAATAGAGGAGTCTACAAAGTGTACGTATTACCAACATGCAACAACAAAATGCGATCAAGTAAACTGCCTCGATGCGCCTCAATAGAAGGACCAGACGCACGGGCACCAGGCTGTACGTTGCCTGTCTGTGCTTCCATGCTCTCGATTTCATCTTTACATATATGCAAACACTGGCATTCCAGTATTTTCTCTTCCAGAATATCTCGTATGTCCAATATTAATGGTGCACAAATGACATCCAAGAGAATCGGTAACGCACGCACTCCCGCCTCTGTGCGTGAACTTCTGAAGCTACAGCTGTGCGCGACCATATAGAAGCCCCAAAATCCAGTAGAATCATCTCTGGGCGCGAAGTAAGGAGCAAATAATGTGGAAATGGGGTTGAATTTCAAAAGGAAAGACGCGGGCGGTGGCATGCCGCATCCCCAGCTGGCGAAGGGGGCTGACCATTGATGTGGTAATGAAGGAAGCGAACACAAGAGGCTGGCTTAGAGAATGATGTGAAATCTTGACGAGGCGAGATAAGTGGCGAAGAGGCGGGCAGAAATGATGATACGGACAGGCCGATGCCGGTAGAACAGTTAAAGCGAATATCGAACACCCAGCATCCAACTAACCATAAGCCTAAAGTCATAAAAGTATTTGAAAATAACAAGAATTGTAGAATATGTGCTGTGTTTTAGCATACCGTTAGATAAAATCGGCGAACCGTAGTTTCCGGTTTTGAGCGCACTGAACGACAAGTCTGATGGCGAGCCAGAAGCACCAAAGCAGCGGTGATTCCGTCGGACGAGGATGTAGGGCGTGACAAACTACGACGAGTGTGTTCCTGCAACGCATGGTGTGCTTTCGCTGATTACGGTGATCGCGGCTTAGGCTTGACGCGCTGTCTTGTGCGCTGGCTGCCCAGTTCTGCCAGGGACTTTGAGTTTGATTCATTTGGTCTCGTGGAGGACAGACAGTTGGCAATGACATTACGAAGAGAGCATATATGGCCCGGCCGCGGGACATGCAGGCGGATCACTGACAAGTAGTATTGTGCGGAAGCAAAACGCATCGAGAACCCAAACTTGCCAGCAATACATTCCCACGCTTTTTTCTCCTTCCGCCATGTGATGCAGGCAATCGCTTGTTCCAGTAACGATTACATCTTAGAAGCCTCTACACGCGCGTCAACTGCCAAACGGCCAGAGTCAGGCACTCCCGTGGTTACCGTGAAGTGTGCACCATGTCTCAACCATCCTCGATGGCAATGGCTACTCCATATCCGGGAACAAGTCGTTCTAGTCGCGGTCCATCGTTGAAGTGCTGTTAGATCAGCGGCCGTGCCTCGTGCTCTTTGACATCTCTGGACAAAGTCTCAACCACTTCTACTTACCGTTCATCGCGCATGTGTACTTCGCGGATGTCAAGTTCAACTCGCTGCTGCAAACTTGAACTGAAGCTCGATGTGCCGGTCAAAAGTGACATCTCCGAGAAGTGTTTAATAGTCTGCCAGCGGAAACTTGCGTAACATATCTTGACGCAAGTCGGGCGTAAGGTGGCTTTCTACCCGATTCTGGACACATGACAGCATATTTCTCCATTCATCGCTCAGGCGGTCAGCGCCGGGATAGTTCCACGAGGGAAGATTGGGCCTAGTCTGCTCGTAGGTCGAGAAGCACGGCCAAACAGCTCGTATAAGAGCTAGTGCGCTCGAGGCGTAGATGATCATCAATTAGGTCCCTCGCAATGCATCTTCCTCGTTTGTCGGGTCTGCTCGCCCTTGCCGCTTTTGTAGCCTGCGCTCTGGGTGCTGCCACTTCAGGCGACTTGGAACTCGAAGATCGTGCTACCGGCACAAAATATGTCTTCGCTCACTTCATCGTGAGTGGTTCTCCAGTTGAGCGCATGCAATGGTCTGATATCCTTTTCAGGTTGGAATAGTCGCATCGTATGCTCAATCCGACTGGACCAATGATATGAAATTGGCGCAGGCCATCGGAATCGATGGCTTTGCCCTCAACATCGGTTTGTCTCGCTTCACCATTATTTGATCTACTGTATTGACCATATAACAGGAAAGGACTCCTACAATGCCCAGCAGCTCGGATACGCATACGCGGCGGCCCAAGCCCTGAACTTCAAAGTATTTCTCTCATTCGACTTCGGCTATTGGGGCTCTGGAGGTACACCCGTTCGCTCCTCCTCATCCTGCCTCCTCATCTCACCTACTGGATTTATATTAGACACCGCTACAATTGCATCATACATCAACACATACGGTGTCCTGCCCGCTCAGTTCATATACAACAACGAGATCTTCGTGTCTACCTTCGTCGGTGACGGCTTCAACTGGGCCACCGTCGCCGCCCAGTCGAAGCCACTCTTTGCATGCCCCAACTACCAGGCTGCGTCCCTCGCTGGCT
>KV417498.1:85010-110115 GCA_001630335.1 Athelia psychrophila | reverse complement strand
TACTCGGCAGGGATGGACCTGATTTATGAGATGTATACCTGACATGACGAGTTGATGACATAATGAATAGGCGTCATGTAAATGGTAATAGTGTGGAAGTAACGGTGATGCTAGTGAGTACTAGTGTGGTAGCAAGAGAAGCATATATATGTTCTACATTAGATGGATGTTAGGAATAGTCTTATTTGTGACCGTCGAGAGGGATGCGTCTCCAGTTAGTCGAATCTGAAGGAGCGATATAGGTTGGATGTTCGAGGAGAAGTTGTCCAATACTCGGGGCTCGAGGAGATTGAACGAACTGATCAGACGCTAGCAATAGACTTGGAGAGATGGTGAACTAGACGATAATGGTGGAAGGTTGGAGCATGGAACGAACCACCTAGGGTGGTAGCTAGAATGTTCAGGGAGGAGCTAACTGAGAGCTCGTTTGGGAGGCTAGAGCGTCTAGTATGAGTTGTAGTGTTAGTCAACTCCAGTCTTGCTTGTGGGTGATAGGAAAATTGGTTGTAGGAATAGTAGCTTTACGATAGTCATTAGCTCTAGCGGCGTTATAGTAGCCGAGATGAGATAAAGGAAGGCTAGTGGTGTCGGTGCTCTGAGGCAGGTCCGAACTAGGTCTCCTAGAAGGTCTAGCCTGGATAGCCAGGACCTCGGGTGCTCAAGCTCAAGGCGGTGTGGTCGGCGTAAGGAGTCGTGTAAGGAGGATGGGGAGAAGCATTGCACGTGGGTCAATCCGGACGAGTAGTCGTCGCGGGTGCAGCAGGAGCAGTGTCCTTGGCGTCCTTAGCGTCCTCTGTCCTTCTTGTCCTGCAGCTCCTGAATCATTGAGGAGGAGGACGCGGTGGAATAGTCCGGGTCCTTTTAGGTTAGCAGGTAGGTTTAGGAGGAGGTCGTGATGGAGCAAAATCTCTTGGGTCGTAACAGTAGGATCTATCACTAGGGAGGTAAGTTTGTTAGCTCCTAGTGGGAAGACAGAAGCTAGCTAGCGGGTGAGGAGCGGGATAGCAGTCTCAGGGAGCGGGATGAGAAGCGAGAGAGAGGGGTCTAGTGCAGCTGTGTGCAGAACGATATGCGTGTCCTCCTCGAGGAGAAGTTGCTGGAGGAGAAGTAGGATGCAGCTGGAACTGACGAACCCATCATTTGTCTCTCAGGGTCTCTCAGCTCTCTATGAAGGTAAGACTGTCTGTAGAGCTGCCTCGGTCGGGAGAGCTTTGGGAGTCAAAGGGTCTTCGACGTCGTAGTCTTCTAACCTGGCAGTTTTTCCGGGACCTTTTAGTGGTCGCTGTGAGAACGGAGCAAGCTATGCTTTAGCTCACGTGGGTGAGATAGGTAGCGTAGTAACTTCGAGCGTAAAAGTTAGTGCTGTAGGTTTCCGTTATGAAATGAGATATGTGGCTAGAATGTACCGTGATATAGTCGAACAAATGAGGTGATAGCACGTACTTCAACAATAATATATCTAATCAAGTTGAGCCGGTTGCGTGCATTTTATTGTATTCAAAAGTATTATGTATCAATAGTAGACTCATCCTAAGGTCAGATTAGTCCCTATAATTGCTTTTGCGGATCGTTCGCGAATGGCTTTCATGAATCGCGGTGTATTTTTGTAAAATTGCAATGCGCGCCTCCACTGTGTGGCGGTCCTTAGGGTTGCCGTGCCGTCGTGAATTGCCTGGAGCCGTTTCTGATACCAAACTTCACATGTTGGGGACCAATACCCCACGTCGAGCCCGCTACCATTCCAGATATTGGGTTTCGGCCACCAAGATGAGTGACTGACTTGGGTTTCATTACGCCCTTCTGTAGTGCATGTATTAATATAATTGCATGCTGGTGGACGACTGTTCAATTACTTACCAGAATATATTCTGTATACGCCGCACACTATGTCTATATCTTCTTCCTGAAGCTCGTCGTCCCAGTAGCTTTGCGTATCACCCTTGAAGTGTTTCGGGTTCGTCGATCGTTGCACCTTGGGAGACGGGCCCGCGATTATGTAGTCCCAATCGAGGGACTCAACGGTCAATCACCAGAGTATGCCCCCATTAGAGGCAGCCGCGCGTGCACGTGGAGCGTGAACGAGAAATTCCTTGCGACCTGCTTCGTAGTGCCTAAATTCGAGGGCATCAGGCTGCCAGCCTGCCTTGCGATAGCCTGGTGGAGGACACCAGGCGAAGTCGGTGTTCTGAGGCCCTTGGAGTTGCCATGACTGTGAGAGGGTCATGAAAGGCTTGCCAGTGACCAGACAATGTCTGAGAAAGTCCCGACGAGTAACCAAAGATCTTCTCCGAACCCATTCGAGCGCAGTGAGAGGGTCGGAGACAGTGATCTCATATGGCAGATCCAGGACCCCGTCGATAGTGCTGGACTCGGTGGTACAGTCAGTACCAGAGCCGAAATTGATCCTGTACACGGTGTCCTGGCCGCCTGTCATTAGGCTGAGTGCCTTGTGGCCCTTGCTAAAGACATATTCGCTGTTGGTGGTATTGAGATCCCATAGGAAGGGCGGGACTGGGATAGTTTCATCCAGGAAGCACTGCACAAAGTCGCTGAAGGGGATTTCTAGGCCTTCAACGATGGGTTTCCACTTGCTGGCCGTGTCGCACACAGTCTTCCGTGTCGTCTCCCACTTTTCAGGTGGGAGTGAGTGACCCACGATTGTGGTGTGGTCGTATGGAATTGGCCGGTCACGCCATGTGAAACCGTAGCGGTTGTAGATAACAAGCTCTAGGGACTGAAGCCCCTTGAGTGGGATGATTGGGTTGAGTGGGTCATATACCAGGGCAAGAACGTCGCAGTAGTTCGGTAGCGGGAGATATTGAGGCGTGAGGGCGGGAGGAACAGGAGGGAGGGCCGGGGATGAGGGACGAGGTGCGTCCGGTGATGTGTCCATGGCGGGCCCAGGGAGCGTTATCACGGAGGGATCGTCAATTCCCATATAGCTATAGTACAGCGATTCATCTTCCTCCTCCTCTGCGGCGGCATCCTCCCCTGGAGCGAACACCTCGGCTAAATCCCATTCATGGTAGTACGCATTGTACTTGCGCTGACCGTCCGTGTATCCCTCCCACTCTACTTCGACCTCTTTTCTATCCACTTTCTTGCGGATGAGGTACCCGTCCACATTCTCCCACATAAAGACCACAGGGCCGCCTTTCCCAGGAAGCTGGTGTGTTGCTTGTGCCCTCTCTCGATTTCGACGGCGAGCCTGGTCCATCTCTTCACATTTCTTTGCCGACCTTGCGATAAAATCATGTAAGGTTTCCCCGACGTGTTGGCGGGAGTGCAATGGAAGCGGGGGGAAGGGTCGCTGGGAAGGGCTAGGTTCCTCAGTAGCAGAAGGGAGATCTACAACATCCAAGTGGGCGAGGGCGGACTCGACGAGGGCAGGAGCAGGCGGAGGTCTACCGGCGCTGGAGCAGGGATTCTGCTTCGCTACGGCAACCTGTGCTTCTGTTGGGCAATATATCTTCGTTTTGTGGTGGACAAAGGTGCTGGGTTTATACCACACGAACCAAATGGGTACATTCGCCTCGATGTACCTTTCGATGTATGGCTGCATGTCACAGTCTGCCCTGACGAAAGCGCCCATGTGATGTGCAGAAAAGTCCGCAACCTGCGAAACTTGGAGCTCCTGCACGAAGCTCGGGCGGACACCTATGTCCAATAGTTTCCGTGCCCAGGGTGGGTTTTCCTGTCGAAAATCTCGAGTCATGGCGATGGCAAAAGAACAGTGGGCCATGAGGGGGACGAAGGCGTCGCGCGCCAGAAGAATGGACTTCAAGAACCTTTCTTTCCCCAAGTGACCGCACTGATAGCTGTACTTGGACGGCAACGGAAACCACTGCCAATCCCTGGGAAGGGTGACTCCGCTGAATTGGAGAAGTTCTTGCGTGACAGCGACAAGCGCGACCTCCAAGTTCTGCCATCCTTCGTACACATCATCCTTAAGAAAGTATGTATGCCGTCTCCATTCTATCCATTTTTTCTCCACCAACGAGTGTTTGGAACAGGCCAATCGCCCCCAAAGGGCCCCTTGATAGCGGGGTGCTGTCGGAGTAAAGCCCAGCCATGGGTATGCGTTGGAGAAGAAACGCAGGTCACGACACTCGCGGGGATACGGAGGGTCGCTGAAGATTTTCCCCAAGGCCACAGTGTCGACAATGGGCGGGAGCGCCGAGTTGGGAGAAGTAATAATCACGTTATCGCAGAAAAAGGTTCTGAGGCTTGTCTGCTCCGGAGGGGCGTTCGTCTGAGAGGTCGGGGTGGTCTGGGTCGCCATGGAGTCTGGAGATAACCGTCGCTGGAATCGGATTCAAGCGAGGTGGTGGGACGTGGGGGGGGGCTTGTGGGGTGTAGACCGTCACTTGAATTGAATTAGAGTGGGGGCGGTGTCGGCAACTTCGGTTCAGCAGATAGCTATCAGACGCGAACGAGTCATGAACGATGTTGGAGAATCGAACTTACGCGTGAACTGTGGGCTTGTGTGGACGCGATTTGCCAGAATGAAATCTCCGCGCGTTTGATGAAGAATCGTCACTGCGTTAAACGCAAGTGAGGATGTAGGGGGGGAGTCCGGGGATTGTCCTGGAAGCTATTATGAGCACGTTTGAATTTTAAGTTAGAAGTGGGGGGCTCGCCGTATTCTAAGAGTGCGGTTAGTAGTGAGATGAGAAGAGGAGAGAGGAGGAAGTGAGATGGCCGTAGAGGAAGCGACTGACTTGGTGGTTCGGGTCAGAGAGTCGGAAGCATTGTAATTAGGAGCTGGTGTTGCCCTATTAGGCTCGTCAGTGCCCAAAGAGGATTAGAATATCCAGACGGCTGCAGCTGTGCGGATGTATTCTCTCGATCAATCGATGTGCAGCACGGTTGAACTGGGTAGATCATAGGTGGTCTTCGAAGCGGTGGTCTCTGCTCTGCCAGTGATTTAGACGCACTATCAAATGATGCTCTACACAGTTATAACTGTCTAGACCATATGATATCGGTCGGAAGTTCGACTTACTGTTCAAGATTTGTGTTCTAGTTGCAATATTGTAGCATATTGGCGTGATGTCACCGTTTTACGCATACTGCCCACCCTGGCCACGATTAAGTAAATTGGGTGTACCATTTGAGCAGCGGGCCAATGATATCAGCTGTTGCAAACACGCACAGCTACTAGCGCGGATAGGAAGATGCAACATATTTGCAGCGTGCAGCAGAGGGCACAAATGTTGCTAAAAAGAGTGTCCCTGAAAGTGAAAGGGGCAATCTGAATGTTGGAAAATATGCCTACATTCCTGGATGCGTACAATGCATGCAAAAAGTGTCCTTTGATTGGAAACGGCAGATTCCCAAGACTTATTGTGTTTGCTCATATGTCCCCGGTGACAAAGTATGCGCGAAACTGACAGTAATGGTGAAAGCAAAGTCCTTTATATTGCCTCATATAGAGCCCACATTATTATATGTGTGATGCAAAAAAGGAGGAGAGGAGACAACGTGCTAAGATGTCATGATCCTGCTAGACCTCCTACCCTGAGATATGCCTGTGCGTGTGGATGAAGTGTCCCAGAGCTGATCTTACCACCAGGATATCTGGACATCCTGAGCTCTCTCCCGAGCTGACGATAGACAGGTAGGCTGACCTGTCCCTGCTAAGTTGATAGTATGGATTGGTTGACCATTACGGACGCGCGATTCCTGCAGCGCAAGAGCAATGGTGCGAGTTGTGGATGTGGAGACGTCTTGTAAAAACGAGATGTAGTGAAGATTAGGCCAAAGTGATTGCGTGCTGGCGTCAAAAATCGAGTGGACAGCGCTGATTCTGACATCGGTGTAGAGGCAGATGATATTGGGAAATATTCTGGCCAAACGAATGATGGCACAAAACAGTGTCTGGGGTAGAGTCCACCTTGGTGTACCGATGAGTCCCAGATGTCGCACTTGAGGAAATAGATTGGCAAATGAATCCGGCACGTCAAAGTTAGCATGCGGGTTGAGCACTTCGTAAGCCAAATACAAAACATCTACGGGGGTGTATTGTGGTCGCGCAGGCGTGGATATCGAGATTGCAACTGTTTCCAAGGCAGGGGCATGGATGGCCTCGAAAAATTCAAATAAAATATTTGGCGCCATGCAGGGGATGACTAATATTTTCAAGGTGGGCAACATGATGGCATTTGATCGATGCCAAAAGTCCAGGTAGCTGGGGCCCATCTCCAAGTGCCAAATGGATAACCGGGAGACCCTTCCAACGATCGTTTGATAGAGATCCCATACCACACTGAAATCTGCGTCCGCCCTGCCAAAGTCAACCCTCAAGCTGATTGGGAGGGACCTGGATCGGGAAATGTACACCTCCATCAAGCAAAAGCTGGATTGGACCGGTGACAGCGAAATGACAGTCCACAGGCCAGGTGTATCGTGTACAACTTCCCGCCAGTAGCGACAAACACAGCCAAGGATTATCTCAATGTTGAATGCACTGGGAGGATTATGGGCCGAGCACCGGATAGCTGTGGAATGTGCTGCTATGAAGATGCGCTGCAACAGCTCCATTGGCAAATTCAGCATCTATGAATTGATCAGTTTTGTGCTGCTATGAGAATCGTGGAGGGATATATACCTCGACAACGGACCTAGATGGCCAGGTCGCAAATACAATCCAGGGTGATGGTTGTGATTATAGAGGCAAAGAGGGAACCTTGTGATTGTGGATGGGCAGTGAATGGGCAGCGATGAAAAAGATGTGATCGGATGGCATTCCGCGAGCTCGGCACCTATAACAGATGAGGTCGCGTTCCGTGAGCTCGGCATCTTTAGCAGATGAGCTCGCACGCCGCCAGCTCGGCCTATCCGTCCGTTGGTAGCCGTGTCTGACTAAAATCTTTGGTCATGAGGCATACAAAACGCGAAGGTGGGAATTGGATAGCGACAATATCAATCACAAATGTGAATTACATGGAAAGGACATGTACTAGTGTGGTTCGTACACCCGTAGATGTCAATACAAGTACTGTCATTCAATCAGTCTTCATACATCTCCTCCGCGATGAGCTCCTCATCCCAGTCAAACCTTGCTTCGTCGGAGGCGCTCTCCGAGCCTTCCTCACTGTCCCGGCCAATAGAATCAGCATCTTCATAGCTAGAATCAGCTTCGGAGTCTTCATCAAGACCGTCCGAGTCTTCGTCAACCTCATGGTTTGCTGGGTGTGATGATGGTGCATGTTGCACAAGGCTGGGTACAAAAGTCTCAGGGACCTGGGATCCACTGGCCGCGTTGGGGTGCTCGTCGGCTTCGTCAATGGTAGACGTAATGATATGGAATTCCATGTGACCGTAGGCATGGCCGACCCCAAGACCGAAGTGATAGCGCATCAGCATATCACGATCTACAAATCTAAGAGGGACTGGTATTCGATTAATCGTCCCTGGACAGCAACTGACAGACTTGCCGATTAACATAGTACTCATTCCAGTCGGAAGCATCTTGTGCCAGCAGAGATAACCCTACGCCGGTGGGGTGCCTTTTGCCCAGGGCGAAGCGAGGAAGGACATGGCACCCTCGTAAAACATCAGCAGGGTCGATGATGGCGAAGGCATCATCGTCATCCAGCGGCGCAAAGCGCATCCGGCACAGCCTGCTGTGCGTCCAACCTGTGCCCGACTGTCCAACTTCGTCATACCAACGAACCCAGAGGAAGTCAAAGGGGTATGAGGAATGGTTCACCATACCGGGGCCCGTGTAAATAGCCCTGACATGGTAAGTTCCAATGACACGTCCGTAGCGAAAGCGGGAGGAGGAAGAATCGTTGCCGGAATGACAGAGCATCATGATGTTGCAGTGTGTGCTCCGGGCGTTGATGACATCCTGTAAGCGGCGAACATCATAAGATGTATAGTTGACGCGGAATATATTATGCAAGTAGATGCGGTCGTCCTTGAAGATCACGGCGCGATCAGCATCACAATTGGCTGGATCAGGTATGTCAACGATTTCCTCGCCCACACAGGAAGCTTTCACGCGAGATAACAAGTGAGGGAGGATGTTGCGCTTCAGCTTAGGCAAGAAGCCCTGCAAATGTCACATTAGCCATGGTTATGTGTGCTGGGCATATGCGCAAACCTTGACAGCAGGATCACCTAAATTCTTACGAAGAAATGATCCTATGTGCTCGTATAAATTTTGAGACGTGCCAATATGGTGGTGTGCTTCTGGTCCTTGAGCAACCGGTGCTTCGTTGGCATGCTTCTTTCCGTTGTAGAGCTTCGCTCGAATCCGGCGAATTCGAGCTTCCCGGCGCTCTATGCGAGTCATTTGCCTTACAAATGTCTTGCCGCTGGTGCGAACAAATCGATTTTTAGGTGTTCTGTGCTCGAGCTCTCCCTGGGAAGCATAACTGTCTAGTTAACGACGACTGCGCATTTGAAGTGAAGTCACAAACCGGCTCTGTTGAAATGGAGTCAGTTGTACCGAAGCGACGTATGTGGTTGACATTATCTCCCAAGAAGTGATGTTTGATGGTGCGCAGGTGGTACTTCTTGCGCCGCGCGCCTGGAGCACGGTCCGCCACCGAGCTATGTATTGGTTGTGGAGCCTTGTTCTGGCGCCGGTTTCGAGCGGCAATTTCTCTTTTGAGCTCTGTGGTGTCGAATGCCTCGCAAGTGAAATTGGCGAAAGCTCGAAGCTTGGTGCCCAGATGGGAAGTTTCGTTGTCCATTAATGTCAGTGTTGAGTCGGTGTGCATGCGTAACTTCGCTAGTCCATGCCATTCTCCACATGTGTATAGCAATGATAGGATGGTTGTGTTGTGGGGTTCTGGAAGCAGCCCGTCGAAGACAGGGATCGCACACTGGCAAATGAGGACGTCAATGTGGCAACAAAGAGGCAAAAGTGAGATGCAACAAACCTGCAGTAGATCCTCATAATCACGGGCGGCTAGTTGTTTCAGTTCTGACACGTTATTAGAGAACCGTCTAATGGTGTCTCTGCCGAAGCTGGGTATCTGCCAGAAACTGTAAAACCGCCAGCATGAATATGCATGGCTTGAACGTTGTCAACTACTGAAGCTTACCGACGGTCGAGTTCGTTGATTGAGTTGTAACCACTTGCTTTAGAATGTGCCTCTAGTATCCGTAAAAGATGGATAAATAAACCCTTCCACACGCCCAGTTCAAATTCGTGCATAAGATCCACAACAAGGGTGGAGTAAATGTCAAACCCGAGAGGGGCGAGCCGTTTGGAAAATGCATTCTGTGAACCGGAATTAGCAATGCTATCAGTGTGTGGATGATGTGCGCTTACAGCCGTGGGTGTGAGCGAGCAAGCTTTGAGTTGAGCCTCAACAGCATTGCTGCTAATGGCGTGGTTCTGGACAAGAATCAAATTACGGGCGGTTGCAACTTTTTTCTGATTATGTTCGTCATCAACTCGAACCAAATCTAAGCGGCGCTTCATATCTGCAGCGGTGCCCAATTCCTCGAGCTCGCCGAAAGGCACTAAGCACCGTGGGCAAGGGCACTGTCCTTTATCCCGAATACTCGAGATGATAACCCTACAACTGTGCTTAGCCCCCGACGGGTGGAAGGACCATAGAAACCACTGACTTTTCTGGGTAGTCTGCGGAATATGTAAATATGCGAGGATAAAATCTCCGCTTGATGCCATCACAGCATTCCACGACGATGCCATGTTTATATGCTTCCAAAAATTCATCATCCAGAAGAACTTCCCACTGTGCGTGATAAAGCTCACGCCGACAATGCGTTGTGAGCTTTTTGGTCGGCCCACGCGAGCCGGAATGTTGGGCTGCGAAGTCCTTGAAATTGTCGGGAAGCTAGCACACCAGGTTAATATATCTAGGTGGACAACCGGCAGCAAAAACGAACTGTTTGAAAATACGCGACATGATTGCAAAGTTTGCAGCTTGGCTTGCAGCGACGGTACTTTGACTCGTTGCCGAAATAGAGATAACATGGCCATAGCTTGGCCGTGCCGAACGTAGTCAACTGGGTTGCATCTGATGAAAACATCATTCCGGCCACAAGGCGGTCAAGTGTACACTCCGGCTCGCCAGGGCTGTCCTGCAGCTCGTTGTAAGCTTCAAGAAACGCAGGCGATGTGTAAAGTTCACCATACACCCGCTCGCTGGCGGCATCCACATTGTTGACGTCGGGCTGCCATCGAAGTTCGTAGGGCTGGTAGTGGAAGTGTTGATCGTCTTCTGAGTTGGCGAGCTTCTCGCGTAGAACTGCAACAAGAGACCGGTAATAGAAATCACCGACTTCAAACTCTTTGGGGCCGGGCGCTAGGGAACGCCGATGAAACGGCACTTGAATGGTGATTTTTTTTGTCCGCCAACCAGCATCCTCGGCGCCCTCACCGAACAAAGCATCATTCCCTGGAACTTCAGATTTATCGAAGTCGTTTTGCCCCAGGATCTTGTTCATCTTGTCCCACTTCGTTCCTTTAACGTCCCCCGGTTTAAAATCGGGGGAGGTAACTATATCAACCATCTTCTTGAAGCTGCTTTGCGATTTCTGGGCACCATCGCTCCAGTACCACTCGGACAACTGGAAAGAACTCTGGTTCGGAAATGGGTAGAATGAATTGTTGAAGGTAGGCATCTCTTGATCGTCTTTCGCAGGGTCATGGTCAGCTGCGGTGTCGGTGAGCTCTGCCAGATCCACAGCTTCTTCAGGGTCGTGGTTGGGGAGGCGTTGAGTGTATCGGCGGAAGAGGCCAAAAACATTCTTGGACGTGTTGATAACGCGACGGGCGAAGGGCACACTCGGGGGACTCGCAGGGGCTGGGGTTTCATCAGCCAGAGTTTCTGGGGTTAGCTCTGTGAGGCTGGAAGGTACAAAGTCGGTAAGGCGCATTGGAAGTTGTATTCTTCGTCTGGTGCGCCTTTCTGCCAGGGAGAGGTTATCATGTAGTGCAGCGTTCAAAGGTCCTTCTTGATCGGCCAACTTTAAAGGATTGTCAGAATGATGCTGAGATGCTCGGGGTGTAAGCTGCACGTACCTCTGCTGGTGCATTCTCTTCCAGTGGGTCCTGAATACCAGATCGACCAAGCGGGAGGGTGCTTGTGAGGTTCACAGGTATCCCGAGTTGCGAGGGAGACTCATCCAGGCTCTGACCTTCCGTGGCTTCGGGTTGCGGTGCAACTAGAACAGCTGCAAGAGCATCAGCACGTCGTTTCTTCCTCGATGAGAAAATGTCCTTTGAGCTCAGAAGCACTCCAGCAAGACGCTTCAGGCTGCCAGAACATGTTCGTCTGTGGGTGGTGAGAGGACCTGGTGCGGGGAATTCCCTTCCACAAGAACATTTGAAGGGTATATCGTTGTAAGCCATAGCCAGAAAGTGGGAACATACGTGAGCTGGCACGGGCGTGAGGGTTTAATTGGAAGTGTTGAATGTACGTACAACCGATGCACAACATGTGCCGCTTGACATTCCGGCCCGCCCAAACCGAAAGCAAAGGTATTTCATAAAGGCAAGTTACAAGGTACAAAGAAATTAAGGCAATGACGGATGTGCGATAGCACGACGAAAACTATGTATGCTTACACCTCGGACTCGCCATCATCTGATTCGTCGCTCGACCATTCCTCCTGGTAGTATGAATCATCCCCACCCACGTACAAAGGCCTTTCGGGCAACTCCCTACCCTCCTCCAGGCCGGTGGCTAACATAACCTTGTCAAACGCCTCAGTTCGCTGGATTATCTCTATTGCTGGACCGTCCCAGGTGAGCGCCGTTGGGTTCAGCTTGAGTTCCCTCCGGAAAGGAATCACCAAGTGCGGATAATCACTTTGGAGATGTGATTCCACGGCCAGAGAAAGTTTTTTGATGGTAACGCCTTCCGACTTGGGCACAATGGTGTTCTTCTTTTTCAAATAGCAAACGACGGCAGCGGCAAATTGAACGAGGATCCGATTCCATATATAGGAAGGATGTATAATCCGGTTGCCTATGATGGTGGTGTAGCGCGTGGAAAAGGTTTTCATAATCACGCGAAAACGCGTCCGTGCGTGACCCGCTTCAACGGTGGCAGCAATTGTGGCACTGGTCTGCTCCTGGCGGGCGGTAGAGTACATGGCGCGGTTGAGGGCTGACGCGAATTCGAGGATACAGCCAACAGCGATCACATCTAATAGGCCATCTTGGGTGGCGATATCTGGGACGTGTGTGTCACACTCTTCAATATTTATTAGCTTAGTTCTAATAATGTGCTGGTGGACCTACCACCAAATTTATCTTGAATAATATAGTGCATGTACCACAGGGCCAGGATCTGTCTGAGGAGAGACTTGGTGGCGTCTTCGTGGAATGTATTCGTGATGCCTAATCCCATTATGAAGGTGTGGACGATGCCCGCGCAAGACCGGCCGACGGTGGAAGCAGCGTAAAAATGCCGTCCACAGACGATGCTGTTGGTGGGTCCCGCCACGAAGTGGGGGGTGCCGGGTCCCACGAATCTAGAGTTGTTGTGAACAACTGAAAGGCAGGTGGGAATCTTGGACTCACAGTGTGCTGTGTGGTACCAGAAGAACCCCTTCCAGGCGCCACCGTTTGCCGTCAATATGACGAACCTTCCAGCCGTCGAACGCCTTTGTATCGCGCATGTCATCGCTGCGGGGATCATCGCGGATACGGTCTGCGAGGACCCACCATTTGCTGCCCGCCTGGACAGAGACGGCTGTCGCGAAGCCGTCGTCTTCGATGTGAAACCAAGACACGGCATTCTTGGTAGCTGCCGTGCCCCACGATAGAGTGTCCCGCAGATCCCATATTTTGACCAAATCTTTCACACATGGTGTCGAATAGGCGTCTGTGGCGAGGTCGGTGAACATGGGGGGGATGGGCACGGCAGCATCCCCCAAAGGAAGGTCCAAGACGTTGAGCGCGACGGGGGAGTTTTCCTGTACATTGTCCAGTAATTCCTGAAGTGTCCCAGTCGACAGCATAGACTTTGAGTTGCTGTCCGTCTTCCGGTCAGCATCTGTGAAGGATTGACAGCAATAGTCAGAGCCACGTAAAAAGCACATGAAAGCAAAGGACATACGTTGAATGTCTACCGGGTAGTCAAGTGGGGCCAGCATGGACAAACCGCGGGCGTTGAATTCGACCCGTTTACCTGGCGGCACATCCGTGACAAGGATGTGTCGATGGCGAAAGATGGACTGTATCACCTCTGGTTCCATCTCGATGAAAGTTGCACACTTCACCACGAAGATCTTCGAATTGCCTTTGTAGGTTAAGTTAGAGGCGGATGGCAACCGATGAGGAGGGATGCCATCCGCGTCAAACCCACTCTGGACGATGCCCGCTATTTCTGACACTAGGGGTATGTCAAGTCGTGCCTAGAATAAACAATTGAGCAAACGAAGCCGATTCATCTATGAAAAGCACTTACGCTTTCAGAGTCGGGTTGGAAGGTGTACGGGATGCCCGCGTGAGACCTATCCCCATCGAATAGCTGCACTGTTACAGATTGTGTTGACATCTAAGAAATTTGGTCAGCGACATTAAGATGTCGGTAACGGTCACCATCAAACCTGCGGCTTTTGAGGCGGAGGGCCAGGCGATGAGGGGAGATCTTCAGCCAATGGGGCAGGGGCCGGAAGGGCGGACAGTTTAGCCTCGACGTGCTATAATTACAGCGGGCGATGTGAGCACACCAATTGCCAGATAATTAGGACGGAAATACTTACTGCTCTATCCCAGTACTCCTCCATTGATGGCCAGTAGAGATCCTCCTGCTTCACCTTGGCTGCAGGCTCCGTGCCCTTGGCTGCAGGCTCCGTGACCTTTCCGGCTGGCACCGTGCGAGCGACGTCTCCCCTTTCCCCGCGCGTTCTTTTTTTCGGCGGCGCACCCGAGGTAAGAAGAGAGCCAGAAGTGAACAGAGGCACAGGCTTGGGTGCACGTTCGGATCTGCGGACAGCATCCGTTGGGCGAGAAGATGGCTCGACGTCTGCAGCAGGCTCATCGTCCATGTCTGTCAGCTCAGACGTTTCTGAGGCCGGGTGCGCTGTCCTCCCTGGCGCCCCAAGATTGTCCGCAGGGGTCGTAACGGGATCGATGCCATCGTTTGCATGATTGGTTGACGATTGCGAAGCCGGTGGGGGAGGTTCTGCGGTGGCGATGGGATCAACCGACCCCATATTGATATCTGGCTCGCCATCTGGCACGGTTGGCACAGGTTGTTCGTTTCCGAGAAGCTGCGCAGACATGCTACTGGTCGGTCTATCTTCCAAACTCTCCTCTTTATCGCTATCGGCTGTGTCCAGGACTTCACCACCTGTGAGTTGTCCGTTGATGAAATAGGTTCGGAGGGAGGTTTCATCGGCGGCGGACTCTTCCATACTTGCTGCAGCGCTCTCCAAAAAAGTGCGAAGGGCTGTCTGGCAATCAGTGCCTACCGCGATGGCGATGATGGCCTCCCACAGTTTGTTTTCGGCGGCACGGATGTACGGTGGCTTCGGTCCTAGACATTCAGACCACTACCAGTCAAAAGGTAAAGCGGTGTTGAAAGGTGTAAGACACATCTTGCACTCACCCGAATGAGGCGGTGGCGATCCATGCCACAGCGTTTGAGGGCGATACGGCCCAACAATGTCAGTGGAGATATGTGCACGGCAAGGTCTAGAGCGGCCTTTAAACCTTCAAAAAGATCTTGAGCACCCGAGCCTTGCATGTTGCGAAGTGCGGAAGGCGATAGCGCCGGTAAGCTTTCCTTATCAGGAGAACTGGATGAATAGAACATGAGTATGAAAGCTGTAGAAACCATGCAATACGTACGTGAGCACTGTGTTGAAGAAATCGTCGACATTCGCTGGGAAAGGGGTATTATGCTAGGAAGCTATGCATCAGAGCCAGCGTTGATCAGAGCCTGCACGATTCACACACCGTTGCGTGCCAATGGACCATGAAGGCCATCATTTGTAAATTTCCTTCCGCTATGGCAACATCGGCAGTGCGGAAGCTTCCTTGTGCACCCAACAACCATTTTATATTGCGGCAAAATGTGTGTCCGATATCACTGAGCGTGGCAGGAACAGGGCTAGTGAACACCTGTTCCTCATGATGCACTATGTTCGATAGATGAGTGAGCATGTTGCGGCCAATTTGATGCCATTGCACAGTGTGTTTCAGGACACTTTGGAGGCGGTCTTGTATATTCTCAGTCAAAGTGACCCGATTTTTCAGGCTGGTATCCACAGGCGCACACCCCAATGTTGTGGCAAGGCGCTCGAGCAGTGCATATTTCGTGACGACTTGGGATTTGTAGTTTTGGATGTAGTTTCTTCCCCCTTGCATTACCCCATCGCTGAGGATTTGATCCACTGCTTTCATGTACTGATCCTGGGTCTTGTCGGTGTGGAATGTTGCCACATTCTCGGCTAATTGCTGTTGGAGATATTTATCAGTGAGCAGGGTACATGAGTACGACTTGCTGTAACGCACCCGCAGCAGCTCTGCGCTCGGGCCCGCTTCCATATCCTTTTTCATGTTCTCCAACACTGTCATAGAGAATGCAACACAGCTGTCATACCAACGGTCGGCATGCTTAGATTCACTATAAGCGTCGAGGGATAGCTGTGGGCTACGGATCACAAAGACTGCTTGTGCAAACAATGCAGCAATTGTGCGAGGGTGCAAAAGAGGAATGAACCGAGAGATCTGACGGTAATGTGGTGTAGGAACGCAAGCGAGGACTGTAAACCTCCAGTTATCTTCAGGAATTGCGTGGTTATGACTGATCGCAATGATTGTGTCGTTAAACGACGCAGTGATTGTGGGAGGGTGCAGAGGAGGAGCGAACAAAGAACACAGACGGCAAGCGAGTAATTGTAAGCGCCTGCGGCCCAAACCCTATGTGTGTTGACACGTGCACGGTCAAAGGCGCCGAGCTCGCGATTCGCGAGCTCGGATGCAGTAGTTTGTCAGGCCTTCGTCTTGGGCGCTTGTCGGTGATCGCTTGCCCTCTTACCACCTTCCCGTCGGTTCCCTCTACGCTCTCTTCCAGCCTCTGTGTCCCTCCAACCTCTTACCATCCTTGCTTCGTTTAACGAGGCAATTATCGCTTTCACAAAATCACTGCGTCGTTCAACGAAGCAGTCATCGCGATCCTTTAATCAAAAGATAACACACGGAGCTTCCCTGGCCCATTGCACCATCAATCCATCACTGTTATCATCCCCACGCCAATCCTGCGACCTCTAAGCCATAACCAGATCAACTTGTGTGTATTTCCTATGCCTATCGTCTCCCTCCCCATTTCTTGTGTATGTATTGCGGGCCGCAGTTGGCTTCCTCGCGAGCCAAAGAAACCAGGGCAGCTGAAGATACATCGCAAGGGCACATCGTGAGTGCTCTACCTACCCCAGTCCGAATGCATTATCTGAGACCGCACATGAGGCTGCTCCTGCGCTTCGTCAAGTTGAAGCCTGCGCCCGAAGAGAATGCAATGGACGTTGATGCCACAAACGGCGCCGTCGACTATCCCCCCACAATCAACATACAAAATGAGGTTGTTCGATTTCAAGTACGCCCATCCCGTTCTGTGTGTAGTATAGCAACTCATTTCCGGCAGTACTCACACAATGACGATACCCCGTGGTTTATACTGTTGGATATTGTGACTGCCCGCTCCTCCAAAGACATGATTCCCTTCCGGACAGGCACAGGTCCATCGGACTTCGATTCTCCATCTCAACATACTCACTTATTAGAGCGACTAGGGACTACAACTTTCGCGTGCATTGTCGGTATATCGTCCTCAACCCCAGAGGAGAGACGCAAGATCCTGGTTCACATCGGAACCTGCCTCACCCTCAATGCGTCTTCATCATTGAAGTATGTGCCCTTCTGCCACATTCCTTGCTTGGCCTGCATTTGTTTTACTGATCATGCACAGAGCCGGGGTGGCAAATGACCTATATCAGCAAGCTTTACAACGGCAGACAGAGGCACCATCCATTCTGAATTTTGCTGTGCCGACTTCTGTCGGTCTGGATCACATGTGCCAGATACACCCAGAGCAGATGAATCTCAGGAATGGTCAGTTCATTGCTCCGGCAATGATGGACCTAGCATTCCGGTGGGGAGCACCCCGACACCCCATTATGATATATTGACTCTTCTCACAGCTCAATTTTAGCACGGCACACCACAGCAAGCCATCATGACATTCCAATGACGGTGCACCAACCTGTCATACAAGGTGTACAATATACCGACGACGCCAACATAACGGACATTTCTCCACCACACCCCCACCACCATTGGAACGTTTTCCCCATACTTGTCGCTGAAGAGTGGAGTTTGTTGATCATAATACAATATTTTCACATGCCCAGTGAAGCTCGGCAATTTGACAGGTACGATTAACGCTGCAATCTGACGCTCCACGCTTACGACTACCAGCGAGGGTTTCATCATTTTACCTGCGTCCTGCGCAGAGAGTATCAGCCGTAGTGCGGCAGAGCATCTCATGGAGACATACACATCGCCAGTATCCCAGAATAATGGACCGGCGCGCAATGAGTTGCATTTTCCCATTGTATGTGATGCTCCTTCAGTCATCATTCTTGCTCAATCAGGAGTGGTGTTTAGAATGCACTTTCGCCGCCTGTGGCAACTGAGGGATGGCAGTCCGGCGACCACGTCTTGCACTATTTCACCCAGATACTGGAGAATCTAGCTTCTTGTGCGGCACGGCTAAGGGTGGGTTTCTCACATCTCGCATTTTTCTTCACTGACCATTCCGCAGGAACCGACATCAGCCGAGGAATTGCTGCTGATGTGGGATTCCACCTCTTTGGACTATGTGCGGCCCATGATTGCGAGTTCAATCATTGTGTATACTTAGCAGGCAGTTATATATCTGTAGGCCTGTCATGACGTTAATGTAGTGGCCTCTTTTTCAAATATTGCCTTTTTTTTTTGAAACTACCATTATCCCGCAATGCATTAACATGGTGCTCTATTATGATAGTATCGCACGTGGTGACATCATCTTGCCGTCCAAAAGCCCAACCATATCAGCTAAAGTGTAGCGGGACATGTGCGGCAAGCGTCGCACCATAGATTTCAAGCCCGCCATTGGTCGAACTCCATTATGTTTCCACCAAACCCTTGCGCAGGTCCCATCTGTTTCTTCGAAATTGCACCCCCTGCCGACGGTTGCTCTGGAACGCGAGTCTGCACTGCAGGACTTCCCAGCACCGAAATCGGGTGTATCCGTTCCCATCTTGACGTCTCCATTTCCTCTTCTGCCATACACAGGTCTAGTTCACGCCATGCCTCTTTGTATTGTGCCTTTGCCTCCCGCACCAGCACCTGCATCTCTGCCACTTGCTTATGTGATGACCACTCTGGGTGCCCTTGGTCGAAGCCATTCTCGTAGCTGGGGGGGAACATGCCACATGCAATAATGAAAGCCTGCAGGCTCCTTGGTAAACTTGGAACCGCATACATTGCACCGGATGGGGAGTTGGGGAGTTGTGCAGGCTCCGAATTTGTGACCTCGCAGGTATCAAACAACGGCTCGTAGTTTGGTAGATCCGGTATAACGTGTGGTTGGAGGAAATCTCGCCCGAGGACGTTGGA
The DNA here is from genome assembly GCA_001630335.1 of Athelia psychrophila. Lineage (NCBI taxonomy): Eukaryota > Fungi > Basidiomycota > Agaricomycetes > Atheliales > Atheliaceae > Athelia > Athelia psychrophila. The sequence continues at coordinate 91,508 of KV417498.1, read as the reverse complement.
ACTATCATAGCCACCTGTCACTTCTTTGTAGAACCCTGGTTGGAGGTATACAGGGTCCTCCGTTTGGTGGAATAGCGGTGGAGTGGTCATTCTTTGCATGGAAACGGGAGGTAAATTCTGGGAGACCCTCACGTTACACGCCATGCCCGCCCCAGCTCACTAGGGGGATCACGGCACGGACATTCACCTATTCAATAGGTATTGACCGGGACGGTTCTTGAACGTCATAGGCATCGAGATCTACGCCACCGGTGCATGTAACATGAACAAATAACGTGTGCCCTCGCCACGATTGACACTAAACCCTACATCACTGTGCCCTTAAGCCAACACCATTTGAGTCCATACCACTCCTACTGCCATGTCCATCGATTATGCGGGTTCCGATGAAGGTGAGTGCTCCACCTTCTCAGCCGTATGCGTTGTCTTACCAAGCACGCACAGGGTGGCTGTCTCCCGCCTCCAAACTCTCGTCACCTCCCCATAGCGCCAGCACGCTATCCCGGTCACCCAGCCCGGCATCCTCCACCACAAGCAACTCGACTTCTCTGCCTGAGTTCTGCCCTGATTATATCATTGAAGTATGTTCCATCATGCCACCTTTCTTTTTCAGCTTGGTCGTGACCGATGACGTTTAAGGGACTACCGTTAAATTTCGGATTTCAATCTGAAGCACGGGAAACCATCCTCGGCCACGCCAGCCAGCAGCTTCTATCATTAGAAGCAGATTTAAAGAGAGCCGAGTCCTGCTTTGCGTTGAAACGTCAAGCACTGGCGCAACTTGGGGATGAATGCATGCTGCTGAGGCGGGCATTTTTGGAAGGCACGCTCGCGACATTGTACTTTCGGCGTGCCTTTGATCTTGACGCGAACGCGATCGATCCACTTAATGACACAATGACAATACCGGTGGCTGAAACTACAGCAGGCCCAGTCCCGTTACGAACTTATCGCTCTAGTAAGCACTCTACACCTGTTAATGCCCATTTCCTTACTGTATTGCGCAGAGATCCCGTCCCGCATTCGATCACTCCCTATCAGTCCTCACTCATTCTCAGGACCAGTACGAGAAAGATACTCCAACCTCCCGGGGTCGTCTAAGCGGGGGCCTAGAAGCCGATCAACATCTGAACCTCCAGCAGTTGCTCATGTCCGTGCTTGACATTGGTCCGCCGGCTGGTCATTTGTGGGCTCAAACATGACGTCGCTAATGCATCATGTACTCCCGCCACAGTGCTAATCGGAGAATATCTATTGGCCCATCATGGCATGTTCAACTATGTATAAGCAGCAACCAATCCGTATGTAACCTATGCACCATGATCATTAACAGTAAGGTCAACCATGGTGAAGTCGTCCCCGTGCTCCTGTTCGGTCAAGTCCTCTTCGTCCTCTCCGGTCAAGTCGATGACGGTGAATCTGCAATGGTGCCTCCCGAACACGGCGCGAGTCATGATCAACCCACACCGGCATTGCGTGAACAAGTTGAAAAATTCGTTCGGCGTCAATCCCGCTCGGACGAGTGCGTTGAGCTTGTAGAAATCAAACCAACTATGGTTTGGGGTATTCGCTTCCCGCATGATCGCTAGCCGGCGGTGGCGGCGGCGGCGAATGACTACTGCTTTCAGGTATGAGTACTGATTCAGGATTGCGAACAGCCAGGAATGAATACTCACCGGGACCATTGTCTGCAGGCACCCAGGCTCTGTCCTTCATAGGCTTATCAGCTTTTGACACTGCAGAAGAAACTACGTTGCCGCGCAAGAAATCGATGAGCAAGTCATTTGCTGACGTGAGTCAGCAAACGCACCATTTCTGACTTCGTTGCGAGGCATTGAAAATGAATATGTTCTAAGAACTGATAGTGAAAGCAGCGCGGGGTAATTGATGATACCTGATGGCCAGTCTGGCCAGCCTTTATAATTTTGGAAATAGATATGAACTGGGGTGACTACGTCTAAAGTTTGAACACGTCAACATGCGCTTGCCCGATATAGGACCCCTTCCCAAAGCGGCCTGCGACCGCATGCGGTCTATGGCCCGATTTGAACATCAATTGGGCGGGCAGTCAGATTCGGTTTATGATTTCAGCCGGAGATCGTGTCTAGCATCCACAAGCTAGGCTCATCGGACCGTCGAACACGATGTAATTTATGTCTTGTTGGAACTGGATGTTGCATGCTCGAGGCCGTATTCCCTGCCTCTCACCACCATCCCCTCTCTGCCTCCCTTCCACACGCAAAGGCCATTCATGACAAACTATGAACCAATCCTCTGGTCACTTTTCTGCATTTCTCGGTAATGTTATTGTCTTCTTGCTTACGTAAGAGCTATCTCGCCACGCGCATAACAGGTACCATCATCTTCCAAACACCTCAAATCCTCCCAGGACAACTCGAGATGCTCGTGTACAGCAACAATCACATACCCCAATCGCGCACTGGAGCAGGCTTTCCATGCGTCTCAAGAGACGGACCCAAATCTGCCAATGTCTTTTTACGTGCTGACAGAGGGTGATCTGATCAACAAGTCGGTCGCCATCGTGAGTTCTATTTTTCCGTAGTGAAATACTACCTGCTGACCATCGTTTATCAGATTTTCGCCACACGGGAAAAGCGAAGTCTCGTCTCCCACGGGACTCAAAAATACGTATCATCTCTGCTTACTTTGCGCAACATCGACGAGCAGCTCGCGGGGTGTAACGCGCCGTTTGCCGGGGCAGCTCAATGCTTTACGTCCCAGCCGCAGGCGAGTGTAGCTCGTCCACCACATAACCCTGTCCCTAATAGCGCTCCGCCCAGGCCACCCGTGACGCCGCAGCAGCCTCAGTACCAAGCGCAGCGGCACCCATCGCCGCATCATCAGCCCACTCCTCAAGGCACCCACCTGACTCCCTCCTTAGCTACGCAAAGCAACGCTGGGAACGTTATCCTCGTCCTGGTAAATATTAGCAGTCCCTTATTCGATATCTGTATACTCGGCGTAATTCCAGCTTATCACCCGCTATGTCATTTACACCTCCCACCCCTTCAACTCATCGAGCACGGCAGCCACCATCTAACGATCCATCCTGACTTGCAACACATAAGTCATCCACGGGCAGAGTGGCTCCTTTCATCCATTGCGGTTCATTATTCACATTAGCTTTCATTTCTTGCATATTTTTCCAACAGATAGTTCACGTCCGCATGTCACGTGTGCGCAGCAACGCCACTAGTCAATTGCGCCACAAGTGCCTCTACAGATGCCGAGCTCGCTGACTGCGACCTCGGCACCTTTGCATGATACTTGGTCCAGCTTTTGAGCGGCTGTAAACCTTCTCCCATGTCTTGGCCTCGCACAGCCCATGCTTGACTCTGTACTTGAACTCGTCTCCATGGGACCGGTGCACTTCAATGCGGCCTCGCACCTTCATGCTTGTCATGTCGTTGCCTGGGCCCGGGGCCTCTCCACGAATCCACTTTCAACTACTCCCAACTAATGGGGCGCTATTGAATGCCCACTCTTTGGACAGGGATGTTGATCCCCCCGACAGATAGTTGATCGAGGCCAAGTTTCCGATGGCCCTTGCGCACCCTTGATGACATCGTCAATCAGCACGAGAGCGTGGACGCGATCCGTTTTCACAATTGACACCTGAATGATAACTACGTGGAACAGTCTTCTCGAACATGCAACATGTAGGTATTCTTCCTTTGTTTTCTCGCCGGGCTGCCCTCCTCATCCACCACCAAGTGAATTGACAGCCTTTTGCGCTTATTCCTTACACCACTCATCTTCTTCACCTTCCCCGATACCTTCCCTGACTCCTCGTTGTCTGTATTTGCCTGCACGCCCTTGTTCTGATACTTAGGGTGAAACCCCTCCACAGTTGTCTGCGTACCCTGTTCGCGAGTGGTCACAGTAGCGTCTGCCTCGCCGCTTTCATGACCGTGCTATACAAACCATCGGACTGTTCGTAAGGCAGTTTCGGTTGACTCTAATAATAGCAGCTGTGCATGCTCACCTGCAACCACTGCTTTCCTCCGATAACTTCTTCAATGTCCACGGACCTTTCGGTTACTTCCGTTGTCGATGAACACACAGATTCAGGGTTTGAGAAATATTCAGGACTTGGGGGATAGAGTGTGGGGTCCCCTTGCTGATTCTGAACGCCATCCGTTTCAGGTTCTTCACAGTCCGATGAATACTCAGTCTCAGACATATCGAAGGGAAGGGCTCGGAGGATATGTTGGTAATTTCATCTCATCGTCACCAGTCCTTATTTAACCGCTCACCATCGGCCACCAGACGTAACACAGGGGATGACGGATCCCAAGGAATCAGCAGACGCCAAATCCGGTCACTGGCCCAATCCGGTCCACCTCCCAATCCGGTCAACAGCCCAATCCGGTCCATTGCCCAATGCAGTTAGAAATCGAGGCCTTGGCCTGGCGATCGACCGAAACAATGGCACAGGGGTGTCATCCCAACCATATTTAAAGGCCAGTCTGCTAGCACACGACTCATCCGAGCAGTCTCCTCCATACACCCCTTGATATCTCTCGCACATCTTCCACTGCTATGTCCGCACCTGATAAGGAGAATGCGAACCCCGATGCTGGCCAGAAGCGCACTGGCGCTCTACTGTTTCCCCCGAAGAAACACCCGTGAGCTGCTTGACTAGAATCTTCAATATTTTTCTGATGCATTCACAGTTGTCATACGGATCCCATGGTACGAGCGGGCAAGCATTTTGGGCGGACCGTATATGCGGTCGCCGATATGCACATCTTAATCAACAACGGCCTTCAGCGGCTAGTTGATGAGAGCGAAGGTACTTCCAGTATCAATGGCCTTCCACACACGTAATTTATCACTGTCTTTTAAATTCGCCATTTTGATCCATTTTCTATTCAGGGAAAGGGATGAGCACGCCACGTTTGAGGCGTTACTGAAGCTCGTTCCGACCTTGGCAGAGCGCCTTGCGGACGGGTCTCAGGAAGAAGTCGCACATATCGCGAACATGGCGAGTAGCTCTTCCATTTCTCTATTGAAGTATACGCTCAACTATTTATTATTCAGCTGCAGAAAGGCGTCAGCGCCGCTCGAGCGGACGACACCAAGGGCTTGAAGGGTGCGGTGGTCGATTGGATAGCTGTAAAAGGTCAAAAGTCCGATCTATCTCGGCATGTCAAGAGCGATCGCGGCTTTCATAATGACCGCACTGGGGAGCTGTTATGTCCAGCCGCATGGGACTGGAAAGATGATAAGTAAGCTCAGCCACATATATCATAATGAACTGTTCTAATAATATTTAGAATCAGAAAGGGTCTGGACAGCGGGGAGCTCGCTGTACCCGGAGAACATTGGCCAATGTTTGTTTACGAAGGCTATGCCTATGACAGTACCCAGCCATTATTAGGTCTTTTCAAGAGCGCGATTCTTGTAGCGGTGAGTATTCCATCAACAGGTTGACTCTTCCATTTTCTGATAATTATATAGGGCTACAAACATATCTTCACTTCACCAAGCTCTGTTGATCGTGAGCCTAAGGCCACTCGTAGCGGCAACGCACACATCAATGGGATGAATGATGTTACTTTTGCGTCCATTGCATATGTCGCCACCATGGTACATTTTGTTCCTTTGTACCATCTGGATTGTCACTGATGTAGGGCTTCAGATTCGTTTCGCCATCTCCTCGTCCTCCTGCTTCTCTCGAACGGACTACGTCACTGACTCCGAACGATTTTATAAAACTGTCATGGACCTCTTTAATGACGCAAGGGCTCGCACCAGGATGAACGAATTGAAGTCATGGTGGAATATGTGAGCATTCGACCTTACTGCATCACCAACAATGCACTGACATCTCCCTCGCTACTTAGCAAAATTTTCCCTGGTGCAATGGCTAGAGGACCAACCCTGACCGACACACCACTCGCTCGCATTCGAGCAATCCTTGATGAAGAGGAGAAAGCTATGGCTGCCAGTGGCACTGCTGTTGACGGTGAGGTTAGCGCTGGGTAGGGTGGAGGGTATATATAAACATCGTCATAATACACCAATTCCCAGTTACAATTAGTCATTAGAAAGTAGCATACCAATATTATCATATTTTAAATTGATCATTCATCACCGCATTCATTTTCATCCCGTCCCCTACCGCACGTAAAATTATCAATACACCTGCATTTACGAACCCGGCCAGCAGTCATTTATGATTAGTCTCGTACCATTGCCTCGCAGGCATGTTGGTAATGCTCCAGAGGTGTCGGTATGACTGCATAGGGGAACCCGGCCAGCAGTGAATTCTGGATAGCTCCATATCATCGCCTCTCACACAGGTTGCTCATGTTCTACAGGTAACTGTATGGCTGCATAGGGGAACCCGGCCAGCAGTGAATTCTAGATAGCTCCATATCATCGCCTCTCACACAGGTTGCTAATGTTCTACAGGGTAACTGTATGGCTGCATAGGGCAACCCGGCCAACAGTAAAGTCTGGACAGCTCCC
>KV417498.1:0-60636 GCA_001630335.1 Athelia psychrophila | reverse complement strand
AAGCCGTACATGATGCGTGAGTATATCATGCTGAAGACCACAGCTCCGCCTGACGCCGCCTGTCTTTAGCCGTGTCGCCCTGGTTCTTCACCCACTACGGCCCGAGCTCGTACAACAAGAACTGGGTATGTCGAGACGCAACTTTCATTAACCGATGCAGGCTAAATCATTTATTTAGATTTTCTATGCCGATTACCAATGGAACAGCCGCTGGGAGCAGGTGCTGCAGCTGGCCCCGCAGTTTGTCGAGATTGTGACCTGGAACGGTAAGCCAGTCAGTAAGATAAAGGCACAGCTTCCTTAACATCCGCGTAGACTTCAGCGAATCGCACTACATCGGGCCTCTGCACCCGTCGGATACCAGTGTTTACGCCGGAGGCTCTGCTGGCGCAGTTCAATGGGTCACCGGGTTAGTGGATACGACTCCCACATTAGATGCGTGACCAATCTGACTGAGGATTTCGATAGATTTCCCCATGATGCGTGGAGGGACATTGCAGCGCCCTACATTGCGGCATACAAAGCAGGAGCTACATCTCCCACCGTCACCGTAAGTGCGCTCCTATCACCCAAGCTATCTACATCTCATCCGCTCCATAGACCGAAGAGCTTGTGTACTACTATCGCCCCAACCCCAAGAATGCTGGCTGCTCCGACTCCGTCACGCAGCCGACCGGCTACCAAGACGACGGGGACTCCATCTTTGTTATCGTTATGGCCAAGTCCGCCGGCACGGTGGTCATCACCTCGGGATCGACGTCGACATCGATTAGCGTTCCGGCGGGCATCACGACGGTCAGCGCGCCGATGAGCACAGGCGTGCAAAGCTTTGCGCTCACAAGGAGCGGAGCGACGGTTTTGAGCGGGACGAGCCCGTTGCAGGTTACGAGCTCATGCTCCGTATACAATTTCAACGCGTATGTAGGGTCGGTAACTAAATGAAGCCGTTCCCCTCTGCTATTCTTATCTAGGCATTCGGGTGGACTGTGGTATATTGCTTTAGCGTTCTTATATGACTTGCTGTCCCATTGTTTGCGCAATTATATCACAGCCGACATGTATTGAAGTCTTTGAGTCCGATAATATCTGATGAAACTTTCGATGACTGCAGAGGGTTCTGCGTTGTCCAGGATTCAGACATCAGGGGCAACTTGCCGTTCGAGGTTCACATTTCAGCCGGACAAAAGAACGGAGATAGCGTGAGTCCATTCACCAAAATTGTTGCGAGTTTTCTTACATGTTTGTCTCGCTGGGTTGATAGGATGCCGATGGCCGATCGGTAAAGGGGTAGGACGCCTTTGAACAGCGCCAGTGACTCGCTAACGTGCTGGACTTTCAGTCTTGGCCCAATGCCGTCTCAACCTGTGCCCCCAGAGCACTTCTTCGGCCGATACAAGCTTGTCTCAATGCTGGCCAATCTCTTCATTGGAAATGACCAGTGTAGGATTGCTATACTTGGCGCCGGTGGACGGTTGTTAACAATTTACCGGGGACAAATTACCGGGCGCCATACAAATCTACCTTTTTCGCCCTTTTGTCCCTTTTTTAGGGGCGCCCGGTAAATTGTCGTCCGGTCGCCCGGTCCCTTTGACGCCCTTTTGTTCGTCGGCGCCGACAACGGATGATTACTACTGTAAGCAAACCCCCAGCACCTCACATGTACGACCTAACTTCCTTATATCTCTTGCCTTTAGACTTGCGAGACGGTTGCTATATTAGGAGCCCCTCTGCGGCTATTACCGTAATTTCTATGTTACCTTTGCTACCTTTTATGCCCTTTCACTCATTTTCAGGGGCGCCCGGTAAATTGTCGCTAGGTCGCCCTGTCCCTTTGCCGCCCTCTTGCCCATCGGCGCCGACAACGTGTGAGCAATGGTACTAATTATAAGCCCCCAGCTCCTCACAGATCGTCATCATTCGATAATATAAGGACAGGACTTCACTAATTACGACAAAGTCACGAGTGGCACATTGTATACTCGAGTACACAAGGGAAAGGATTTGGCGATTATTTCTGAGTAGGCCAATATATTTAGAACTATGTAATATACATATTTACCTTGTGAAGTTTTCTTAGCAAACCGCGGGCGAGGTGGGAGGAGGTGTGCAAGTAGCCACTTAGGATCTGTCAGGGCAACCGGTGCCCTGACAGATCCTAGACGGCTACTGCCTCCGGAACTCGTCGCTGTCAGCCGTGCTAAATACAGGGTTAATTCACCGCGGACAGTTGTCAATGCGACACCTTTGCGCGGTGTAGTATATTGCAAGCAAGGTAATACTAGCCCGTGCCATACTTGGCACGGGTCACTTGCTAGTTGCTTGCTAGTTGCCAAAAGTGCGCCAGGTAAATTGTCCAAAGGTCGCAAAGGGGCGCCAAAAGGGCGACAGTTAATTTGACACGGAAAAAGGGCGCAATCCCCGGTGATTGGTCAATTTTGGCAGCGCAAAAGGGCGCAAAAGGTAATTTGTCCACATTGTGCACTTTACCGGGCGCAAATTACCGGGCGCCTTACTAAATTACCTTTTGCTACCGTTTAGACCTTTTAGGACTTTTGCACATTGGATTACAAGGAATGTATTGTTCGCTAAGATAAATTGGTAAGTGGGATATCTCATTAACACTATGTAGATCACTGTCTAGGTGAATCTAGGGGCACACAATATAAATCGTGCGTCTAAGACAGAAAATCAGACTGGCCTTTGATTACACGGAATGACTGAGGACGTGAAGCACCTGGGGTATGTTTTTTACCCTAGAACCTACTGTTTATAGTCATGCAAACATTACCTGATTGCCACTTTCTCTTAGCAAATAGCCCGTCCGATTGAATGAACGGTTCAACACTAATTCATGTGCGCGATGCGTTTGGTCACGTGATATGCAATCAACAATGTGCCTCGTGCTAGCCCTTCTCCTCACCTCGATCCCGATCCTTTCCACCACACCGGCGCCCACACCCGCACCCCTCGACCCAGCTCTAGGGCCTTGTCAAGTCCAACTGGGACGCATTTGGCACCGCCGTGCCCTCCTGGTCCCACGATCAGTACACCAAGGCCCAGCGAGCGGAGCGCCATCGCGGCCGCCGGCACGGCATCCTTCTCCAGCGAGGCGTCCAAGACCGCGGGTACGTGTCGTCCGTGTCGAGCGACCGCCGCCACCGCCACCAGCACCCTTGCCATTTCTGGGGCCACGCGACTCGCACTCGCCACTGCGCGGTCAACGACAGCGTGGACTATGTGTACTCGTCGTGGGATGACAGCGCGCTGTGCATGTGCCTCGAGGACAAGGGCCTAGTGGACAAGAAGGCCGCCACCGGCCTCTCGTGCGAGCAGCTCCTCGCACAGATGCGCACCGGCTACGCGCGCATGGCCAAGCTCGTCTGGAATATTTGTATTTGTACGTAAGCCTGAGATGTCCTGAGGTGCAATAATACCAATATTGTGTCACTATCTCTCCTGGTGTGCTCTGGAAGAGAATAGGTGTGATAATATGGCCTTTTGGCCGAAAAATGGACTATAACCACGGATAAAAGCCCAACAATGGTGCAAGAGTACCGCAAGTAATTGTATTACCACATTATCGTCACATATCCTACCAACAGCATGCTCCCTGACCGCGCCGTGGCTGAGATCGAGAGGAATTGCCACAGAAATGGCAGCTTGGCAGTGTTGTGGCGTGACGTGAAAAAAGTCCGGTGCTAGTCCGGGTTACCGTAAAGGATTTCTGCTGACGCGAAACTTGGGGTTGTATTGCCGCCGGGGGTTTCTGGATAGAATTATCCCTGTGGATGCTGCAGTAGAGCGTATTTGCAAGCCCCTACCGCTTCCGACTTACAGATTTCTCGGGGTTCTACTCCAGCCATTTTCAACGGTTTCTCCAGAAAGTCTCGTTTTCAGAAATTCCGCCCCTCCGGCTCTCCGACCCAACACCACATTCTGCCCCGGGCCACGCCACATTATGTTCCGTATTAGGCCACCTGCCTCCCACTGGCCCTGCCTTGTGTTTGATTGTGTCTTGCTTGCTCCTCTCTGTATACCCCCCTGCACAACTGTTCAATTCTCTTGGTAAACTCTCTGCACACTCTAACCTATGTAATTATACTTCCTTCCTCTGCTTAACCGACAATAACACACTGGCAGAGCACAACACCCGACTAACCCCAGCAAACATGGACAGCGAAATCACCCCAACTAGTACACCATGGCCACCCCGCCAGTCAGGACCTGTAGCAACTGCCATCGTGCAGATGTTAAGGGCGAGATCTGCAAAAGCGATTTGAACGGGAACAAAGGGCGCCTTTTTTATAAGGTAAATACATGCATATACACTGTTTACAACCATTAACACTGACATGATTGTAGTGCTCGAATGTGAACCGAGACGGGGTGGAGTGCAGCTACTTCCGCTGGGGGAGATTCTCTCCCTCATCATCTCTGATCTTTGCCCAGTCCTCTGTGCCCGATCTAGTACCCACACAGGCCGCGACACAGGTAGCCGTGAACCACACTGGCCCAACTGTCTGCACATTCAATGGCTGTGGGACAGCCCACCTGGCACCTGCTTGCAGCACACACAGGTGTCGTTGTCATTGTTTGCAGCTTGGCACCTGCGACATGCCCACCCATCGCCAAATGAGCAACGGCCAACCCATATTAGCACCCGCACCAGCCACGACCACATACCCGCCTTCTATTTTGACTCCACCAACACTAGCACCTACCCCATCTACTTCCTGTACAGCCGCGCCCACATACCCACCTCATTCACGCCTGTACCATCAACATTACAAACCCTAGATGCCTGGCCCCATCCCCATTACCCTTCCCACATCACCCCCATTTTTACCCAGTCATGGGAGGTGCAGCAGACTCTTTAAAACTCTAAGAGAGACACGAAGATGATTGAGAACAGCCGAAGAACAATGGGCCAGGTGACAGTGCACACTCAAGTCACGGTACGAGTGCATCAGGTCATTTTCGGCCACAATATTGACCACGCACATAGGAATATGAAGAGGCTACCATCGCCAAAATTCAGGACAGCTTCATCACACCATACTTCAAGTTGACAGAGGCTGTTCTGGAGGATGCTGGGTTCACAGCCGGCACCACCCATGTCCTCCTCCGCAATGCTCTAGTTGGCATGTTCGCCCGAGTCAAGGTTGGCCATGTCATGACATTCAAGGAGAAGGAGCATGTGTTCCTCAAGGCCATCGGTGTTACCACCAGCACACAATTCAACGAGCGCTGCGAGGTATTTGGATCGAAGGACGCACAACCATCACCTCACTTCCGGGACAGCCTTCCCGCTCAGCGCAAGTATGTGCACAATGGCATCCTCACATCGCAGGTGAAGAGCCTGATGCCCAACGGGCAGTACTTCTTCTCGCCCCCTCTCACGCCTCACCTCAGCCCTCCGGAATGAGCTCCAAGGCAAAGGGAAAGCGCAAGGCAGTGTCCCCGGACACCTCAGAGAGTTCAGACGCGCTCCCAACCATCAATGCATCGAAACATCCCAAACGGTGAGCCCTGTCCCCCATCCAGCAAGTGCTTGAACCTTCTCCAACCCCCTCACCACCCGAGCCTCCTATCACGATGCTCAGTGTCGAGGACGGCAATGACGGTGATGACGACGAGCTGAACCCCGACGGTTCTAGCCCGGGTAATCAACAGGAGTGCCCAATCAATGTCGACACTCTGGAAGACTCTTGCAACCAGCTGAGCAGCTACAGCTCTCAGGATGAAGGCTCCATGCAGGATGAGGAGGCTTCTGAGGAGGACTTGTCGACGGAGGAGATCGAAGTGTCCAAGATCTGGCCCTCGGACTACTATGTGGTCGACATGGTTCAGTCCTTCAGGAACATCAGTGATTACACGAAGGACGGCCATAAAGTGATGGAGGCTTTTGGGTTTGAATTCCTGGACAACAAATTTGTGTCGAGTTCTTTCTATGACCATGTACGCTGCTGGAAGCTTGCAAGCCAGGCATCAAAGGATGTGGCTCTTGCTTACGGCCGTTCTCGTGTGGGCTTGTGGTCCGCATTCATGGAGAACAACCCGCACCCATATGCAAACCCATTCAGAGGTGGACAATATTTGTACGAAAGCCCGTGAACGGACTAATTGGGCTGTACCGTGAGAACCAGGTCACCCCCAGGCACAGTAATGCCAAATAAGGACGACCCAATATAGGGCCCACCCATATTCACTGCCAGCCCCGGGGTCAATTGGTAGGTGGTGGCAATCCCATTTTATCAGCCACCTGTTCGCATTTCCGGACCTTTTAGTAGCCTGCCTGAGCCGGCAGCCCGGGCCAGCTGAACCAGCACCTAATTAGGGGTAGCTAATTGAACCCCAAGCCAGCTGCCGGCGGGCCCCCAGCCCAGCCCAGCTGGCAGCTGGCAAGAAATCAGTAGCATAGCTGTTGCTGGATGTAATTAATTTGCGCTGCAGCAGCTGGAGCTGCTATATTACCGGCCCAGCACACTGCTGGCTGTAATTAATTACAGGCCCAGCCCTACCTGGGCCTTTGTCCACTTCGCGTTTACAGCTGCTGCTGAGGAAATGTAATTTGACCTGCTGGCTTTACTGCCCATCCTCGCGCAAGAGCTCAGGATATGCATGGGGGTTACAATTCTGCTGGCAGAAGGTATCCGACTCGGAGTGTCCACACGCAAAATGGAAGATGTCAACGGTGAGGCAAACCCTCTGGAAGATAGGGTTGCTTTGGACAAACTTGCCGAGGGTACAGTTGTTATCGAAGAAGATGTGGTTTGGCATGAGGTCGTTGATGTGATAAGTGCGTACAATCATTTCCTACCGTTGTATAGTTAGCAAATAAAGTTTGATGCAACTTTGTGGACTCACTGCAATGCTGGAAATGGCCTCAGCACCGAAGAATGTCTCTCGGGCAATTATTGTGCCACAAGGAGCAACAAATATTTGCTTGTTGTGGCTGCGCCTCCTGCCAAACTGTGCACATATCTTTCTCAGAGGCTTGGCACCATGGTCAGTAGCATCGGGAAGGATATTGCCTTCACCATCCAGCCGATCTGGGACAGCTTGTGGATTGCTGTCATCCCGGGGAATTAGAGTAAACTCCTCCTCTGCATCATCAAGATCCTCGAGCTTGTCCACACCAACATCCTTCGCCACTGCATCCTTCGGGTGCGAAACTCGCTGCTGCAGCAGCCGCTCCTTCAACACAAAGTGTGCCTGCCCCTTTTCTGTACGGGCCTGTTCAATCTCCTGATGCTCCGGGTTGGGGCAGGTAAAGGCTTTTGGTAGACCAGGACCTCGGTCTGCCACCGGCTCTTCACAACCAACAATTGCACACTGGTTGTTAAGTTCTTCGTGGGTGGCACAGAAGTGATGCCGGTTGTTAGGTAGTGGCAGGTGGCAGTTATGCTTGCCACAGCAGGGGCAACCGATGCTAATTCCATCGATAACAACAACGAAATAAAAGCGACCTGATGGACAGTGTGTGAGCACCAATAAGAACTGTAGATAAGGTGGCGGATGTTACTTACTGTTGCCATCTTTGTCGGTAAATATGTGAGAGCACTTGTCGCAGACATGGTGAAGCTTGTCGTGCCCATAAAGCCAAATCCTGATGTTACGTTCCTGAACCGCGTTGGTATATCTGTCACGGCACCCTCCTCCGTGAGGAACACATAGTATACTTTTTTGGGTCTGATGATCCTCCAAGAGCGAGAGGATGATGAACGCATCCCAGACATGGTCGGATGACAGGGTGTATGTTGGCCAGCCGGCAAGCAAAGGGCCAGAATCCTGGCCAATGGATAGATTGTAGAGACGAGCACAATTAATTGCAGAAGTCCTTTTAAAACAGGTTAGTTATGGGGTACATCAGTATATTGGTATTAGCACATATCACAAGACGAGCATCATGTTGATCCATAGATCAATCACCTTGCGCTCGACAAACTTGTGCTCGCTAACTTGTATGACACTGGGTATGTCATGGTTGTAATAGGTTCGCTTGTACAGCCTGTCGTCGGCCTGTGATACCGAGAAGTTGTGATGATAACTAATCTTGCAGCCTTGCAAATATATATACCGGTTAGTACAGCACGAAGACCGAGGTGAGTTACATACTTTCACAATACAGATGTACGTGGTATGCTGCCAGGGGTCCGTCACTCAAGGTGTACAGGACGACTTTCCTGCTCTCCGCCTTCTTGAGGGCGAGCCCAGATGCTGTCCGCTTGCAACCTTCATGTTGGCACCTGTGGTTGAAGCGGGTGGGGGGTACAGTGTTCTAGAAACTGTTAAAGTGCGATGTATTGGCTCTGTATGATGTCTCGTGAAGCCCTGAAATGAATATACCAATGCCATTATTGTGCCCGTGCTTTTGGAATTGTGATTTGGTATCTCCCAGGCGCTGTGAGCCGTCCTGCCAAACGGTTTCCTTGAGAGCAAGCCAGTACACGTCAACACAGTCAAGAGGAATGTCGCATGCATTTCCCAGAAAAGTCCTGATACCGGGAGGCAGGATCTCCGGTGCCATCGAGGCGTCCATATCTGCAGGTTGGGTCAACAGAATGTCATCCTTCAGGTGTGCTGCACAGCTGATAAACTGAACCAAGGTGCTGATAGAAAGGCCCGAGAGAGCGGCAAGGTTGCTTTGTAGCTTAAGCATTGTGTATACTGTAGACTGACGATGCCAGAGATGATGGCGGCGAGCGCAGATGTAAGTGCCGCATTGTGCACACCTGTGCAGATCAGCAACAGGAAACCGAGATTTTCTTGAATTTGGGTTGCCTCCGCCAGCCAGCGACAGCAGCAGTCCACAGGTGTGCAAATATAGTCAACAGAGCTCCGACCAATGGGAGAATGCCAGGAAAGTGCAAGTTGACTGACAGCGCGCAGTTACAGGGCCGAGCCCCAGAGTTTCCAGCTGATTTCCCAGCCATCAAGCCACTCGATGATAGGCTCCTGGATCACCTATAGCATCTAAGTTTGGCACAAGAGCAGATCTGTATTGAGCTGAGCACAGGTGGCAGTACTAGTGGCAGTGGCCCGGTTCTGTGTCCGGCCCTCGCACCTTGTATTACATCGGACGGGCTGTTTGCAGAGAGATTCTGACAAGTAAGAAATGTTCACAATGTCATGCATAATGCATTTATGCAGTCAAAATATTACCCACAGTTATGTGTAGCCAGCTGTACACCTTAGGGGGTACAAGCGGAAAACCGCCGCTGAGCACTCAATCCCCATCGACACGAGATGCCATTGGGTCCAGGGAACATAGTATTAGTATACAATAGCAGTTATATACACCCAAAAGCCAAATGGGTGTTGGAGGGTTGGAGGGTTGGAGGGCCGGAGAGGCGGAATTTCCATTACAGTGTTTTGCATATGATTCTGGAGTGTCATTGTTTTTCAAAATTCGATGTCGGCAGTTTTGCGGCACATGATGTGACTATTGTCACGTTTCGCTGCAGGGTAACATGGCATTTCAGTGACCGACCAACAACAACAATCCATCATGGCGCCGAATCTGTCTCAGGAAATGCGCAGGAACATTGTTGTTTGGCGATTCCAGCTACAGAAAACCGGCCGAGAAATAGCAGCTCTTGCCAATTGCTCAGAAGCCACTGGTAAAGAAAGCAAGGCAACAGGCACTGATGTGAGTCATTGTGACACTTTGTCACCATTCCGAACCGGAGCACGTGCCGAAATCTCATTTTGAGAAACATCGACACTCCAGAATCATATGCAAAACACTGTAACGAGATGTCCTCGGTTTCTCACTGTAGCGAAAGTGCCTCCGAGAATTCTTGGAGTGCGTTGCAAATACGCTCTAGTAAAAAATCATTTGTGGTCGCAATTTTTGCCAAATCGCAAAATTCGGCATCATTCGGCCTCGGAAACTCTGTCCTAAGGTTGTTTCGCCTCATTGAGCAGGGAATACATGCAGAAGACATTTATATAACTATATGATCATGTCTGATGACGCTGGGATGAGATGTCGTTCTACAATAAAAATTGAAAGCTGGAGACCGTGCAAACGTGACGAAATGTGATTATTATTAGCTCCGACTTCTAGTGGATGGATGGTTCTATGCGGGGCGCCGCTGTGACTAATATGTGACGATCTTTTGAAACACTATGATTTTGGCACTCATTTCAGCGGCTTCGTTCCGACACCACAACCAAGTTGAAATTCCTCCTGCTCAAAAGTTCCTCGTATAGAGCATATCCTACGCTATCCAAAAAAAAAAGAAGGGGAGAGAAAATATGGGGTACCTGCGTAGCTATGAAAATATCTTTGCGGATTTTGAAACACTATGTCAACGATAGTAGAGTACAGCTAATTACCTACTGATAGACAATTGCATTTCTTCGCGACGTCTTGCACTATGCCGTTTGCCCCACAATTTGCTCCACCCGCCACCGCCGCCGTCCCGCTTCATGTGAATTTCGCCGGTCGTACAGCTATCGGCGAGCGAGAAAATGAGCTCCATTCTTTCACGAGATACAAACACTCGATTTCCAGGCATGTTGAGTAAATGAATAGTATTGGGAGACTTAAGAGTATATAGCATTTGCATAGTATGGTAATATAATTGGAACGGCGGCGGTGGCGGGTGGAGTAAATTGTGGGGCGAACGGCATGGTGCAAGACGTCGCATGGAATTGTCTATCAATAGGTGATTGGCTGTAATTGCATCTTAGCTTCTACGCGCGCATCAACTGCCAACAGCAATCTTAACGCCAGAGTCAGGCACTCCCGCGGTTACCGTGCGCCATGTTTCATCCATCCTCGATCATAATATGATTCTTTTCTCGATGCCGCAATGGCTACTCCATATCCGGAAACAAGTCGTTCTGCTGTCCGTCGTTGAAGTGCTGTTAGATGAGCGGCCGTGCCTCGTGCTCTTTGACATCTCTCGACAAAGTCTCTGTCTCAGCCACTTCTACCGTTCATCGCGCATTTCTACTTCGCGGATGTCAACTCGCTGCTGCAAATTTTAAACTCAAACTCGATGGGCGCTAGTAGTGCCTCGGTTAAGAGTGACATCTTCGATCTGCCAGCGCAACATGTCTTGACGTAAGACGGGCGTAAGGTGGCCTTCTGCCCGATTCCGGACACATGACACAATATATTTCTCCCATCATCGCTCGGGCGGTCAGCACAGGAATAGCTTCACGCGGGAAAATTGGGCCTAGTCTGCTCGCTGGTCGAGAAGCGCGGCCGAGCAGCTCGTATAAGAGCCTTTGCGCCTGTGGCGCAGATTGTCGTCAATCAAGTCCCTCGCAATGCATCTTCCTCGTTTGTCGGGTCTGCTCGCCCTTGCCGCTTTTGTAGCCTGCGCTCTGGGTGCTGCCACTTCAGGCGACTTGGAACTCGAAGATCGTGCTACCGGCACGAAATATGTCTTCGCTCACTTCATCGTGAGTGGTTCTCCAGTTGAGCGCATGCAATGGTCTGATATCCTTTTCAGGTTGGAATAGTCGCATCGTATGCTCAATCTGACTGGATCAATGATATGAAATTGGCGCAGGCCATCGGAATCGATGGCTTTGCCCTCAACATTGGTTTGTCTCGCTTCACCATTATTCGATCTACTGTATTGACCATATAACAGGAAAGGACTCCTACAATGCCCAGCAGCTCGGATACGCATACGCGGCGGCCCAAGCCCTGAACTTCAAAGTATTTCTCTCATTCGACTTCGGCTATTGGGGCTCTGGAGGTACACCCGTTCGCTCCTCCTCATCCTGCCTCCTCATCTGACCTACTGGTTTTATATTAGACACCGCTACAATTGCATCATACATCAACACATATGGTGTCCTGCCCGCTCAGTTCAAATACAACAACGAGATCTTCGTGTCTACCTTCGTCGGTGACGGCTTCAACTGGGCCACCGTCGCCTCCCAGTCGAAGCCACTATTTGCATGCCCCAACTACCAAGCTGCGTCCCTCGCTGGCTCGAGCGGGGTCAGCTGTCTCTTCAGCTGGGATGCTGTGAGTAGCTGCTCGTCTTTAAAACCCAGCTATTCTGATAAGTGTGGCTGGTAAAAGTGGGCTTCAACGAACAATCGGCCGATTGATCAGAACAAGACCACCGCTGGGGATGTCAACTATATCAACACCCTTGGCGGCAAGCCGTACATGATGCGTGAGTATGCATGCTGAAGACCACAGCTCCGCCTGACACCACCTGTCTTTAGCCGTGTCGCCCTGGTTCTTCACCCACTACGGCCCGAGCTCGTACAACAAGAACTGGGTACGCCGAGACGCAAATTTCACGAAATGACGCGGGCTAAATCGTTTATTTAGATCTTCTATGCCGATTACCAATGGAACAGCCGCTGGGAGCAGGTGCTGCAGCTGGCCCCGCAGTTTGTCGAGATTGTCACCTGGAACGGTAAGCCGGTCAGTAATAGCAATCAATGTACAGCGTCCTTGACATCTGCATAGACTTCAGCGAGTCGCACTACATCGGACCTCTGCACCCGTCGGATACCAGTGTTTACGCAGGAGGCTCTACTGGCGCAGTTCGATGGGTCACCGGGTTAGCTCACACATTAAATGCGCGACCAATCTGACTGAGGATTTCGATAGATTTCCCCATGATGCGTGGAGGGACATTGCAGCGCCCTACATTAAAGCATACAAGGCAGGCGCTACATCTCCTACCGTCACCGTAAGTGCGCTCCCACCACCCAAGATATATACATCTAATCCGCTCCATAGACCGAAGAGCTTGTGTACTACTATCGCCCCAACCCCAAGAGCGCAGGCTGCTCCGACGCCGTCACGCAGCCGACCGGTTACCAAGACGACGGAGACTCCATCTTTGTTATCGTTATGGCCAAGTCCGCCAGCACGGTGGTCATCACCTCGGGATCGACGTCGAGATCGATTAGCGTTCCGGCGGGCATCACGACGGTCAGCACGCCGATGAGCACAGGCGTGCAAAGCTTTGCGCTCACAAGGAGCGGAGCGACGGTTTTGAGCGGGACGAGCCCGTTACAGGTTACGAGCTCTTGCTCCGTGTACAATTTCAACGCGTATGTGGGGTCGGTAACGAAATGAAGCGGTTCCTCTCTCTGCTATTCTTATCTGGGTAGTTTGGTGGCCCATGGTATATTGCGTTAGCGTTCTTATATGACTTTCCTGTCCCATTGCTTGCACAATCATATCACAGCTGACATGTCTTGAAGTCTTGAAGTCTGATAATGTCTGATGAAACTTTCGACGTGAAGAGGGTTCTGCGTTGTCCAGGATTCGGACATCAGGGGCAACTTGCCGTTCGAAATTCAGACATTTCGGCCAAGAACCGAACGGAACCGGACTTCGGCAGCACTACCAGAGTCTCTGCACGAGACGCAGTGCGTCCAGTCTCTTCAGTCTCTATCATCTGCGATCGTCCTTCGGATCTACCGATATCTCAGAACCTCCTTCTTTTCACAACAAACCATTCTATCCGAGTACACGTTCGTATGCCGTGGCACAAATTCATGCCTCGTGGGCCCTCGCGCAGCCCTAGTCCAGCTTCCATCCCCTCGTCCACGGTACTGGAAACCTCCCGAAACATCTGTATACTCGTTTCAAATCTGGGCAGCGGGGGTTTGAATGTGCCTGGTCTTCAAGCGGCGGGCCTGATTGGCTGCCAGATCATCGACATCATACAGGTCAGTCGGCTAGCACGATCTTGAATGCACAATGCACTGATACTGGACGTAGAAAATGAAGGACAACCAAGACGCCTGCAATGATCTCGTCGACCATATCGGACAGCTCATGACCCCAATCCACTTAACGCTTCAGGGTTGCAACATTGTGGATATTGACGGCAGATTGAAGGACGATATCAAAAGGCTGCAGGAGTACGTAACTCGTCATTTGCCAGTTCAATTTCTCAAGTCCCTTTCTCGCAATGCGTAGAAGCCTCCAAGAAGTGCAGACAATTCTCCAAAATCAAGTCGGTCGAAGGGGGCGGCTTGTGAGAGCTTTGAACTCGGCAAGAGATGCCGACAAAATAGCAGAATGCAAAGAAATCATCAATCGACAGTTCGTTGCATTCGGGGTGCGTGCACTATGATTTAGAGACCTCCATTCCAGGCTGAATAAGAGCAGACATACTCGTTGATTTCCGTGCGAATGGGCATAGCAGGTCTTCAGCGTACGATCGATGGACAAAAGACTGGAGACTGCGTGAGTTCATTCACCAAAGTTGTTACGAGTTTTCTTACATGTTTGTCTCGCTGGGTTGATAGGATGCCGATGGCCGATCGGTAAAGGGGTAGGACGCCTGTGAACAGCGCCAGTGACTCGCTAACGTGCTGGACTTTCAGTCTTGGCCCAATGCCGTCTCAACCTGTGCCCCCAGAGCACTTCTTCGGCCGATACAAGCTTGTCTCAATGCTGGCCAATCTCTTCATTGGAAATGACCAGTGTAGGATTGCTATACTTGGCGCCGGTGGACTGGGTAAAACATCGATCGCACTTCATCTGATTCACCAGGACGTTTTGGTCCAACGATACAACGGCCGTCAATTCTTCGTCGGATGCGATGGTGTTACGTCTGCGGACGGCCTCGCGTCGCTGATCCTACAAATATTAGGAGGGGCATCATCGGCTCTCGGTGAGAACGCTGTAAACGCTCTGCATGCTGCTCTCAGTGGATCACTGCCAACACTGTTCCTTCTCGATAACTTCGAGTCGATCTGGGATGCACAAGGCGACCACAATGCAGTCCGGGAGCTTTTGAAGAAAATCGCAAGCGTGAAGTCCGTGTCTCTCATCATCACCATGCGCGCTACGGACCCTCCAACCGAGATTCGATGGACATGGTCCGAGACCATCCCCGCTTTGTCCCCTACGTCAGCCAAAGATACTTTTCTGGCCATTCATGGACAGCTCCCCAGCGGCTCAAATAGCGACAACGAAGTCTTGTGTGAGTTGCTGAAAGAGTTGGACTATGTGCCACTTGCCATCCATTTACTCGCGCAAGTCAGCCGAGGTTTCGAGCCGACTTTCATGCTGAAGCGATGGCGACAGCGAAAGACGCAGATGCTCCGCCTCGAAACAGGCGCACGTGCGCTGGATCGACTGGAGAGTGTCGATGTTTCGATTTCCCTGTCCATGGAGTCACTGCACGCCAACCGTAATCCCGAAGCGATTCAGCTTCTTGGGATGCTGTGCTTGCTTCCGGATGGTCTTTTGCGCTGGCAGGAACGGTTAGAGGTCATCGAGAAGACCTTTGGGACCGCCACTTCTGACCTATTACTCCTTCGAAAATTTGCGCTCATCTACACGGCAGGGGACAAGCTGGGTGTGCTATCTCCCATTCGTCACTTTGTGCTTCAGCACTATCCTCCGGATTCTCAACACGTGCAATGCATGTATGATATCATCTGGGAACTTGTGCACACTTACGCGATGGTCGGTTTTGGTCCAGAATTTAGCGGTGCCGTCGACGCTCTCAGTCCCGAGATGGGGAATATAGGCAACCTAATAGACCACGCCGTAGCCAACGATCCCGGGGAGACCATTGTCGACATTGCCATAGAGGCATCATGGCACCTATACCGCACACATCCTTCCCATCAGCTCTTGAAAAAGGTATCCACCTTGGTTCCTTCGCTTCATGCGAAGACGCAGGCGAGGTATTGGCGTGTCTCTGGAATTTTGCTATACAAGCAGAGTAACTATGTAGAAGCTGCATCGACATTCAAACGGGCACAAGGGTTGTTCCTCAAGAGTGAAGATCGCCTGGGTGCCGCCCAGTGTTCGCGGAGCTTGGGTGATACTCTCATAATGCAAGACAAGCACTCTGAAGCCGCTGTCATCCTCACGGACGCTCGAGTTCAATTAATCGAGAGTAGGGACCGGTTGGGCGCCACCCAGTGCTTGCGGAGCTTGGGAAATATCCTCAAAACGCAGCGCAAGTACTCCGAGGCCACCACCGTCCTCACGGACACCCGAGCTCAATTCATCGAGATTGGGGATCGTTTGGGTGCCGCCCAATGCTCGCAGAGCTTGGGAAATATTTTCAGAATGCAGAGCAATTACTCTGAGGCTACAGATATCCTTGCGGACGCTCGAGCTCAATTCATCCAAATTGGGGATCGGTTGGGTGCCGCCCAGTGTTCGCAGAGCTTGGGAAATGTTCTAAGAATGCAGAACAATTGCTCTGAGGCCACCGCCGTCCTTACGGACACTCGAGCTCAGTTCGTCGAGATTGGCGACCGTTTGGGTGCCGCGCAATGCTCACTGAGCTTGGGAGATATTCTCAATGACCAGAGCAACTACCCTGAAGCCACTGCCGCTCTCACGGATGCTCGATCCCAGCTCCTCGAGATTGGGGATCGTGTGAGTGGCGCGGAGTGTTCGGCATCCTTGGGCCATATCCTCCTCAGACAGAGGAATTACACCGAGGCGGAGAACGTTTTAAGACACGCTCGAGATCAGTTTATCGACATTGGTCGCGACGAATGGACTATGCATTGCTCCGAACTCATTGAGCAGTGCGTACGCGAAAGGGATGACGAAGAAATCATGGAAACCGGCAGTTGAAGCCTCGCTAAGTTGGCGGTGGAAGCGACGACGCGGGCATTAATAGAGATCGGCAGGGGGTTTCAATCGGAGGAAGGATGTATGATAAACAGAGGATCGCAGAATATACCTTGGTCGTTAAGCACTTACAAAACTGTATCATTAGCCCGCATGTCCCCCATGTAAGGAGCCTCTATGCCCCTTCATATCCTAGTTACCTAACATTTCCTTAATCATTTCTGTCGACACAGAACTACGCCAAGCGCCAGAAAAATAATTTACCGAATCCTGTAATCTATGCGTCTCGAACAGGCTGGTCACAACATCTTGCAAACTGTCTCGTCTAACTGTATATCCAGAGCCTCGTTGATCTAAAAGTAGTGGGAAATCCCCAAGATGGCAATGCGACCCTTGTAACCAAAGTGAATACAAAGTGCGCCGCAATCAATGGGTAATGTGTCAGCGAGGGAACGCTTAGATAACATCGACTTACCTGAATATATTCCCTTTGTCACTGGCTATGATAGGTTTTAGTTCGGCGGCGCGCGATATACAGTTACTTAAACCAAAGAGCAGTAGCTTGAGTCTTGCGGGGTAAACATATATTTTACCACTGGCAATCAATTCGAATCAACCTGAGGCTGTCATTAGATCACTCGCATCAAACGGATTTTGCACAATGCAGATAGAGGTCAATGGAGCAGTGCAACTTGAAGCTGGTGCAACTTGAACTTGAACTTTGAAGTATCGAACCGGAAGCAAATGAAATATAAGTATGATATTCACACGCCATCGGAAGGCCGAACTCCTCCTCGTGCAACAACCTCAATGCCTCCGACCTCAATAGGAACCCAATCTAAGTTAGTACGAGCTCGAGAGAGCTCGAGGCGACCGTCGCGGGCAAGATGAGCGCAGGGATGATCCCGAACGTATGTAGGCCTAATCGCAATTTTGTCCTGTTACCATCTGACGTTTTTCATTGAAGTCCATGTTGCTTGCAATTATACAGCTGGCTACACAACGGCGGTATATGGAGCATCTTCATAACCAGGTCTCTTATCAATACAATGGTATGTCTGTTTGCTCGACTTTTTCGTCCACCCGAACCCACGCTGAATACACCTCAGGACGCATCTGACGGGTAGCACAGTGGTGAATCCAAAGCTACATAATCTCGGTCGTTCTGCCAACACGAATCGACAACCAAGTACGATACAAGACGCACCCAACGGGCTCCCTGGGCTTGTCAACTGCAGCAAATTGTTATCCCTCACGAGCACTCCAGCTCCTCCTCTTGTCCCCATGGTCCCCATATCAATCGATGACCGAACGCCTCCTTGCTGTCATGCACACCTTCCGCCTCTTGCGCCCTCTCCCTACCCAAACTCTTGGTTGACGCGCCAGGCTTAATTGTCGCATATCGCTACCCAGCCTTTCAAGTCACACAAACGCACCTAACGCACCATTACGGCTGCGCACTCGCTCTCAAGTCGCACCTGAGCTACACCACGCCTTTTTAACACACGGTTCTAGGATTTGAGACCAGAGTGACCGACGGGTACGCTATCCCGCGCCATCTCATGGCTTTGGCAGCAAAGAGATGTCCCTCAGGGTGAAAGCGGCTTATGCGGAGCCCATCGATAAGTGGGTCGGCGAGGTGGTGTGGGGCTAGAATGGCAGAAGGGAAAGGAGGAGAGCGAGGCGGGAATGGGAACGAGAAAGAGGGAAAACACCGCGCTACAAGGCTATACCCGTGCTTCCCATCGATGAGGGCGTTCCTCTTCAAAACGCTTTCGACCTCTTCATCGCCTCCCCGCAAGATCGTACCGCCACATTTACTCGCCGGGTACGACGTCCCCGCGCATACGCGACCTTGAGCCAAAGCAGCGTTGCCGTTCAAAGAATGCTTTTCATAAGGGGATGAAGGCCTGGGAGCGGAGGGAAGACGAGAACCTTTGTGTATTCTGTGGGAAACGAACTCGCCAATAGGGAGGTTGGAGATGTGGAGCTGGGGACGGGGAAGTTGAAAAACAGTCATGGCCCCCGTACATATCGTGAGTCATCTTCCTTCTTCCATGATATCGTTTCTCGTCCTGCCTATTCGTGCTCTTCCTCTTTCAATTTCTCCTCCTCCTTTGCAACACTCCCATCTGGCATTCCCTTCTGCCTCTTCGCTGTCATTCCATTAAACCGACACTGACTACTAGAACGGCACAGAGACCAAAGTGCTACATGCACACGCGTGAGAGTCCCCCGCCACGCGCGCGTTTCTAGATTTCGGATCACACACCCCCGCCATCATCCAGGAAAGGCTACCCGACGCTACTGTTATTGTCCTCGACACCAGTACAGAACCACAGGACTCGGCCAACTTCATACCGGAAAACTCAGTGCTTGGAGCAGAGATCGTGCACCAAGTCGTCCACATTCGCCTAGGCCACCATCGTGCTTTTGTGACTTCAACATCAGCACCAGGGACATAACAGCGCAATGTTTGTACTCTGTCTCCCTGGAATCCGGTTGCTGTGGCCGAGTGTCTGCGCTTCGTGGTGGAGCTGTATCTGCACGTTTTGAGGCGGGTTGAAGGGGGCGTTCAGATTACACTCCAGCATGGCGTCGCTCGAACTTCGAAGACGGGAGGGCAGGAGATAGGACTAGCACCCACAACGGAACATCAGGCGCGCACCCATGCCTGAGGTTGTGCGCATCGTTGTGCGAGATTGGGTGCCGCCATTCCAACGCGCATGTACCTTTGCACCCTGCTCGAGATTTGGGACGATGGGGCTCTCGGGATGCGCCTTCCCTGATTCGAAGTTGGCGCGGACAGCAAGTGGTGTGCGTGGCGAGCGCGGGCATATGGAATGGGTGGGGTGCGCGAGGTGGGTTGAAGGGAATGCGTTGGGGTACCGGGGGGAGAGGGGAGTGCTTGAATGTTGGGAAGTATGAACATGCGAGCCCTGGGACGTAGTTGCGATAAAGATACTGTGGATATATGCAGATGCTAGACTGCAATGTGACAAACGCCTCTCCTGCATCATCAGTGTCTTTGTCCCTTTCGAGTTCTGACGAGAACACCCTCAAAGCGAGTTGGATTCTCGCGTATGCTGGATTGAAGGTGAGTTACCTGATTTTGAGCGAATTCTAGGATCTTGCGGGCGTCTAGGCACTCATGCTCGTCTGTGCATTTGTTTCTGGCGTTTTCGCGGCCATTCATAGCAAATGTTGCATTATAGCTAGCCTTCTGCGAGTCCCCTATGACACGATTCTCTGACCGTACGGCGCTGTCTGACACACCACCGTGGCGTACAAGAGCATCGTCCTTGCGCCAGATTCTCTGTGAGTCTAGCCCTGAAAGATAGCGTTATAGAGTGTACGTCTTTCAAGTTATACCATCGTTCTACTTTCCTAACTTGATTTACAGTGCCCGCAAGTGAAATGGTCACCTTGGTCTTCCCTTTCTTTGCACTCATTTACAGCGGCTGTGGCGGTGTCCGAGCCTTCTAAGCGGTGTCGTCGCTATCACTTGGTGCACTGCCGTTGCATCCTCACCACTCAGCTACTTCGATGCTGCCAGGAAATAAGCCGTCTCGCAAAGCTTCCAGTGAAGTTGACGTTTCCCAGAGAAAACAAGTGAGGTTGCAGGATGATCCCGGCGATCGAACGGCATCCACAGTCATCCAAACAGCGAAAACGGTGTGCATCATGATTGAGCCCATCTATCAACGATTAGTATCTCGAACTGATAACCTGGAAAAGATGTCTTTCAACACCATCGGCACAACGGGCACAGTGACAATTGTCGCAGGTCATATTATCCATGGCGACGTGAACATGTATAATGCGGACAGCGCAACAGGTGTGTCCATTAGCTGATATATTCAAGCGATCCCTGATGATCAACATAATCTGCTTCAGCCCTGCCTGGCAGTTCCATTGTTCCACCACCATCACAGCCCTTGCCACCAGATATATGGTTCGGGCGAGAGAAGATCGTATCCAGCCTAGCAGAAGTGATTACTGGCAACGAAAATCCCAGATTGGCGATCCTGGGCGCAGGGGGGATGGGGAAGACTGCGACCGCGCTGCATCTCATACGACATGAGTCTATCGTTGCGCGTTACGGCGATCGTGTTTTCTTCGTTGCATGTGACGCTACCACTTCCACTCAGTTGCTCGCATCCCGCATTCTGCAGGTCATCGGGGTGTCTGTTGGCGCCGGGGAAAACCTAGTGACTGCCATGCATATTGCGCTGAAATGTGCACCGCCGACACTGCTCGTCCTCGACAACTTCGAGTCCCTGTGGGAGGCAGAAAAGGAGCACACTGCCACTCGCGACCTCCTTCAAAAGATCACCGACTCTCCGTCGAGTACGCTGATAATCACGATGCGGGCTACGATCCCGCCACCCGGCATTCGATGGACGTCCTTCGAGTCGCTCCCTCCCTTGGCTGCGTCTTCGGCCAAGGAAGTCTTTCTGGCCATCAACGCCACATTCTGCGATGGCTCGGATGACGGCGATCAAATCCTCGATGAGTTGTTGAGGGAACTGGACTATGTCCCGCTCGCAATCCATTTGCTCGCACACGTCAGCGTGGATCTGTCACCACGTTTTGTGCTGAAGCAATGGCGGACGAAAAGAACGCGCATGCTCAGCCTCGATAGCTACACGAAGGACAAACTGGAGAGCATTGACGTATCCATTTCTTTGTCAATGGAGTCACTGGATGTCGAACGAAATCCTGAAGCCATCCAGCTCCTCGGGATGCTGTGCTTACTTCCAGACGGTCTCTTGAGATGGCAGGAGAGGTTGGAGGTCATCGAGAAGACCTTTGAGACCGCCACCTCCGACCTATTGCTCCTACGGAAATTCGCACTTGTCTACACAGCGGGTGGGAAGCTGGGCGTGCTATCACCCATCCGACACTTTGTTCTTCAGAAACATGCCCCTGATGCCCGACATGCGCAGTGCATTTCTAATATCACCTGGGAGCTTGTCAATACTTATGCGCGGGTCGATTTCGGGCCCGAACTGCATGCCGCCATCGAGGCTCTCAGTCCCGAGATGGGAAATATCGGGAACCTGATTGATTACGCCGTTGCCTACGAGCCCCGGGAGATCCTTGTGGACATTACCATACAGATATCAAGGCACCTATGTTACACACAGCCTTCCAGTTACCTCTTGAAAAAGGTGGCCAAGTTGGTTTCTTCGGTGCATGCTCAGAGGCGTGCAGAGTATTGTCATGTTTTCGGTGATATTCTCTACCTCCAGAGTGAGTACGCCGAGGCCGCATCAACTTTCGTGGAGGCGCGGGATTTGTTTCTCGAGACTGAGGATCGGTTGGGCGCCGCCCAGTGCTCGCGGAGATTGGGAGAAATTCTCATAATGCAAAGCAATTACTCTGAGGCCACCACTATTCTCACGGATGCTCGATCCCAATTCCTCGAGATCGGGGATCGTTTGGGTGCCGCCCGGTGCTCACGGAGCTTGGGTGAGATTCTCAGGATGCAGAACAATTACTCCGAGGCAACCGCCATCCTCACTGATGCTCGAGCTGAATTCCTCGATATTGGGAACCTCTTGGGCGCCGCCCAGTGTTCACGGAGTTTGGGAAATATTCTCAGAATGCAGAGCAATTACTCCGAGGCCGCCGCTATCCTCGTGGGCGCTCGAGCTGGATTCCTCGAGATCGGCGAGCACTTGGGTGCCGCCCAGTGCTCGCGGAGCTTGGCAGAAATTCTTATAATGCAGAGAAATTATTCCGAGGCCACCGCCATCCTCACGGAGGCTCGAGCTCAATTCGTCCAGGTCGTTAATCGTTTGGGCGCCGCCCAGTGCTCACGGAGCTTGGGAAACATTCACAGAATGCAGAGCGATTACTCTGAAGCCACTACCATTCTCACGGATGCTCGAGCTCAATTCATCGAGATTGGGGATCGTTTGGGTGCCACTCAGTGCTCGCGTAGCTTGGGTAAAATCCTTAGCGAACAGGGCAATTACTCAGAGGCTACTGCCATCCTCACGGACACTCGAGCTGAGTGCCTCGAGATCGGAAACCGTCTGGGTGTCGCTCAGTGCTCACAGAGCTTGGGAGATATTCTCAGGTCCCAGGGTAATCACTCTGAGGCCACCGCCATCCTCACAGACGCTCGAGCTCAATTCCTTGAGATTGGCGAGCGTTTAGGTGCAGCGCAGTGCTCACAATCCTTGGGTGAAATCCTCAACGACCAGAGCAATTACTCCGAGGCCACCGCCATCCTCACGGACACTCGAGCTCAATTCATAGAGATCGGAAACCGTCTGAGTGCTGCCCAGTGTTCACAAAGCTTGGGAGATATTCTCAGGTCGCAATGCAATTATTCTGAGGCCACTTCCATCCTCGCGGAAGCTCGATCCCAGTTCCTCGAGATCGGCGACCGTTTGGGTGCCGCCCAGTGCTTAATGACTTTGGGAGATAATCTCAGTGATCAAGGCAATTACTCTGAGGCTACTGCCACCCTCACAGACGCTGAAGCACACTTCCTCGCGATTGGCGAACGTCTAGGTGCAGCGCAGTGCGCACAATCCTTGGGCGAAATCCTCCTCATCCAGAACAAGTACATTGACGCGGAGAAATTTTTGATGCATGCTCGCAATCAATTTCTCGACCTTAGTCTCGAGGATGAAGCTGATTATTGCGCCAAACTGCTCGAAAAATGCACACGTGCCAGGGATAAGGTGACAATCGTCGCAACCAGCAGTTGAATCATCAGTATCGTCCCGGTGAAGTTGCGGTGAAGGCAAGGGAATTTAATCGAAGGAAGGATTTAAACGGAACAGAAACATGGATACTGGTCTTTGATAAATTACAACACTGTGTTATACTTCCTGAATATTTTAAAGACACGAACCCTTGTTGGCTCTTAGTGGATCAGTCGCAGCTTGCGAGAACATCTAATAGACACTGAGGGATGGATATGTGAGCCTTGAGATCAGAGCGACTGAATGGCCAGGGTACTGTTGATGTCCTTGTAGATAGACCTGAGCACACATGTATGGCAGCAGACGTGCGTTTACGCTAGCAATTTAGGCGGGTTATCAGTAGATTAATTTAATAGAACGGATTGCGCAGGGAAAGGATAAGTATAAGTTAGGAGGTTGAGAGTATAAGCGGAGCGGACCCGCCGCGATTCACACGCCACCGGATAAGGCGCCCCGGTTCCCAACATTTGGGTAACAAACCTCCGGTCCTCCGCCTCATGCAATGGCCTCAGCGCCTCCGCCCTCCATACTTAGGAACCTCATTCGAGCTGACATAAACACTGGAGAGCCAGCCCCTAGCCATCGTTGCTGGAAAGATGAGTGCAGAGATAGTCATGAATGTACGTAGGCCTAATCGCAATATTATCCTAAAATCTGACGTCGAAAGCTTTCTGTAGGTTGTTTGTCGTTTTCGTCCACACGGATCTAACAACTGCGTACTGCCTGGATGGTAGTGAAGTCAATCCGGCTCGCGCTGCCAACACGAACCGACAACCAACCATGATATAGGAAACATCCAACGACCTCCCTGGGCTCATGCAGCAACTTGTCCTTGCTCACGACCATCCACAGCTCCTCCTCTCCTCCTCGCCGTCAAGCGGACCTGCTTCCACTTTTTCCCTCCCCCTACTAAACTCTTCAATGGCGCACCGGTGTCCAATATCGCGTATCGAGACCCAGCCCTTCAACGCAACAAACACAACAAACATGGACGCGCCATCGCTATCCAGATGTACCTGAGGTGCACCGCAGTCTCCCAGCACGCGCTTCTGTGATTAAGATCAAGATGATGGACGACAGCTTTGACAGCAACGGAGAAGTTCCTGAGGCAGAAAGTAGTATGGTGGATTGTGGTGCCTACGGTACCCATCGACAAGTGGGTTCGGAGGGGCGGTGTCGACCTGAAATAGGTCAAGAAGATAGGGACGAGAAAGAGGGGAAAGCAAGCGTGCTATCACGCTAAGACTGGCCTCTTCATCACTGCGCCCGCGAGATCGTATCACCGCCTTTTCCTACCCAGGAACAACGTCTCCGCTCATACGCTATCATGAGGCGAATCATATCGTGGTACTGAATGTATGAGAGGTACACGAGCATGCGGCTGGCAGGATGTTGAGAATGCTTGTGCGTTCTGTGGGTGACGAGCTCGTTGGCGGGACGGATATCTGAGGTCAGAGCCATGAATGCTGCGGGAGAGTAATGACGTGTGTTGTGAGTAGTTTTCATTATCTTGATGTTGTTTCTTGTTCCTGCTTTCCTGCTCTTTCCTCTTCACCTTGGCTCACTTTCTTCGTGATCTCTTGGGGCATCTCGCACTTTCTTTTCCCACCATCTTTCATTCGTGTCCCTCAATACTTGACACCAATACTGACTACCGGAACTTTTCAGTGACGATAACCACAAGCACGCAAGGATAACCGGCGATGCCCGCGTTCCACAGTCTCCCGCAATTCCTCACTACCCCTCCAAATCCTATCCGACCTCATCCCATCTTTCAAGGAGGCTCACAGGAGACGTTCAATGCAATCATCTCGCCATCACCTCAGGTTCAGTATCGCGGGCGTGGCAGGCTTTACACATGCTGCTTAATGACGTGCGCATTGCTTCACGTCGTGCCATCCGCCTAGGCCACCCACTGCGCATCGCGCTACTGTACCGCTGCCAATTGCATCAGGACCACGAGAAGACGAATGCGATGTGGTATATTCAAGACACCCACTATCCGCGCTTCGTAGTGGAGCTTTATCCGCACGTTTGGAGCGGATTTGAGGGGCGCGTATAGAAGCCACTCCGGGATTATACAAGGATGAGGCCGGAATGCACTTGGAATTTTGGGCGAGCGCTGATGTTGCACATATCGTGCCAGCTCTATCAACACGCGCGTATGTTGCCACCCGGATCGAGGGTTTGGGCTTCGGGGCTTCGGGGTGCTGCTGCCCCGGTGCGGAAGGTGTTCGAAGCCTGAAGGCCGGGAAGACGTGAACATATGTGGATGGGGGAGACTTTGAAATAAGTTTTAAGGGGCGGCGGACGGAGATGGCTGATACGCGGCCGTACGATCCTCGAGATGAAGACGATCGATCGGTTCTGGCGCTATACACCTGCGTATTGCATATATATTATCACAGATCCACTGCCCTGTATCAACAAGTTTATCTTTTGACATGGCTCGAATTTCATTGAGAATTCCATCTCGATCCAGTGCTTCGATCCAGACCCACTCGTTCCCAGTTCTAATGAACTTGGAGCCCCGCGCGCGTACTTCGAGGCTATTCCTACCCACCTCCTCGAGCTTGGTCGACCCAAAATGTTTCTTCGGACAGACCTTGAGCGCTTGAGCGCTTGAGCCTCCGAGACGCGCGAAACAATCATTCGACGCGAGCGGGCAAGCGTATAAACACCGGGTCGGGAAAGCGACATGGGCGCTTGCTTGCTGCAGGGCGTTGGCACTGGGCAGTGCATGCTGTTCAGCCTACCTGACCGATTTTAGACCGACTACAGGATCCCTCGGCTTCAGAAATTGCCGTCCACTACACGAGGCGCGGTACATCCCGTCAGACATCAATCGTCTGCGATCGTCATCCGTAGCTTCTGATTACTCGAAACTTCCCTCTTCCGCTTCTTCCCACACCAGACCCTCACATTCAAGTCAAGCTTCGCACGCCATGCACAAACTCAAGCCTCGTTGGCCCTTGCGCAGCCCTAGTCCTACTTCAATCCCTTCATCATCTGTACTAGAAACCACTCGAAGTATCTGCGTTCTTGTGTCCAATCTAGGCAGCGGCGCACTGAATGTTCCTGGCCTTCAAGCGGCCGGCCTGATTGGTTGCCAGATCATCGATATCATCCAGGCGAGTCAGTTAGTACATTCGCGGATGCAAACTCCGTTGATGCTCTTCGTAGAAAATGAAAGATAACCAAGACGCTTGCAACGATCTGGTAAACGATATCGGCCAACTGATGAGCCCGATCAACATGAGACTCCAGGCCTGCAATATTGCGGATATCGACGACGAACTGAAGGCTGATATTAAGCGACTTGAGGAGTGCGTGCAGTATCAATCATCATATCGATTTCTCACATGCATCCCTTTCGATGGTTAGAGGTTTGCAAAAAGTGCGGGAAACTCTCCAGTTTGAAGCCGAGCGAAGCAGGCTTGACAGAGCGTTCAACTCGGGACGAAATGCTGGGGAAATTGCGAAATGTAAAGCAATCGTTAATCGACAATTTGTCAGTTTCCAGGTGCGTGCAGGTTAGTCGAGTGAACTTCATTACACGCTAAGTCAGATCAGAACTCATCCTTGCTGTCGCTTCGAATGAGTGTGGCAGGCTTGAAGCGCCCGGCGGACGGACCAAAGACTGGAGAAAAGGTGAGATTATTAACCCAATCTGCGGCAGCCTTTCACAGTTCTGATGTGGCTGCGTCGCTTGTTTGATAGGATGCCAATGACCGAATCGTACAAATGTAGGATCCCTTCACATGGCTTCAGGAGCCTCTCACTAACGCTTTGAGATTGCAGCACTGGCCCATCACCTTCACAGCCCTTGGCGCCCGATATATGGTTTGGACGGGGCGATATCGTGTCTAGCTTAGCGGCCATCATCACTGGCAACAAAAATCCTAGAATCGCAATCCTGGGCGCCGGGGGGATGGGGAAAACAGCGACCGCGCTGCACCTGATCCGAAATGAAGCCGTTGTCGCTCGCTACGGCGATCGTGTGTTCTTTGTTGCATGCGATGCTGCAACCTCCGCCCATTTGCTCGCGTCCCGCATTCTGCAGATCATAGGTGTTGCTGCCGCTGCCGAAGAGAATCTCGTCACTGTCATGTATCTTGCGCTGAAAAGTGCGCCGCCGACGCTTTTTCTTCTAGATAATTTCGAGTCTATTTGGGAGGCGGGAGGGGATCATGCCGCAACGCGAGACCTTCTTCAAAAGATTGCTGACTGTCCCTCTAGTACGTTGATTATCACGATGCGCGCCACCATTCCGCCACCCGGCATTCGATGGACGATTTCCGAGTCACTCCCTCCATTGCCTGCAACTTCGGCCAGAGAAGTCTTTTTGGCCATCAATGCGACATTCTGCGATAGCTCAGACGACGGCGATGAAGTCCTTGATGAGCTGTTGAGAGAATTAGATTATGTACCGCTCGCGATCCATTTGCTCGCGCACGTCAGCACGGATTTCACCCCACGTTTTGTGCTGAAGCAATGGCAGAAGCAAAGAACACGAATGCTCAGTGTCAACAAATATACGCACGACAAGCTAGAAAGTGCCGACGTATCTATTTCTCTGTCCATTGCCTCGCTGAACGTCGAGCAGAATCCTGGATCCATCCAGCTCCTCGGGATGCTGTGTTTGCTTCCAGACGGTCTTTTGCAGTGGGAGGAACGTTTGGAGGTCATCGAGGAGACCTTTGAAACAGCCACACTCGACCTATGGCTCCTCCGGAAATTTGCGCTCGTCTACACGGCGGGTGGCAAGCTAGCCGTGCTATCTCCCATCCGACACTTTATTCTTCAACACTATCCCCCGGATGCTCAGCACGCGCAGTGCATTTACAATATCTTCTGGGAGCTTGTTAACACTTATACACAAGTTCGATTCGGTCCTAAATTCAAAGGTGCCGTCGACGCTCTCGGTCCAGAGTTGGGGAATATTGGCAGCCTGATTCGCCACGCTGTTTCCCACAATGTTCCGATGGAGATTATTGTCGACATTGCTATAAAGGTCTCATGGCACCTATATCGCACACATCCTTCCCACCATCACTTGCAAAATGTATCCACCTTGGTCCCTTCTGTGCACGCGAAGACGCAGGCGAAGTATTTGCATGTGACTGGCGTTTTGCTGTACAGGCAGAGCGACTACTTAGAGGCTGCATCGACATTCGGGCAGGCGCGTGGCTTGTTCCTCGAGATTGGGGATCGTCTAGGTGCTGCCCAGTGCTCACAACGCTTGGGAGATACTCTCACAATGCAGGGCAAGCACTCTGAAGCCGCCGATATTCTCACAGATGCTCGATCACAGCTCGTTGAAATTGGACATTGTGCGGGTGCCGCCCATTGCTCGCGAAGCTTGGGAAATATTCTCAGAATGCAAAGCAATTACTCTGAGGCCACTGACATCCTCACGGATGCTCGCGCTCAATTCCTCAAGATTGGCAACCGTTTGGGTGCCGCCCAATGTTCACAGAGCTTGGGAGATACTCTCAGAATGCAGAGCAATTACTCTGAAGCTGCCGCCATCCTTACGGACACGCGGGCCGAATTCCTCGAGATCGGTGAGCGTTTGGGTGCTGCCCAGTGCTCGCATAGCTTGGGAGATGTTCTAGGGATGCAGCACAATTATCCCGAGGCTACCACCGCCCTAACAGACGCTCGAGCTCAGTTCCTTCAGCTCAACGATCGCATGGGCGAAGCTCAGTGTTCGCAGCTCTTGGGTGACATCCTCCTCACCCAGAGGAAATATCCGGAAGCGGCCCACTTGTTAACACATGCTCGCGATGGATTTGCCGGCATTGATCACAAATATCATGCTGCATATTGCACCGAGCTCCTCGAAAAATGTACGCGTGCCAGAGATGCGGCGACGGTCGTCGCACCAGAAGTTGAATATTTGGCAACTTCTCGGTGAAGTTGCGGGAGCTTAATTTCAGGAAGGGTTTTCAAGGGCCAGAAACATGGACACGGGTCTTTAAAAACTTACAACTCTGTATTATTATCCTACTTGTCTCCGTATAACAGCCGCGCTTCTCGGTTTCCTTAGTCAGTTCCTCAATTGTTCTCGGCAGGATATCCCTGCGTCAACCACGAAGACAGTTTGGTGAAGTCCGTTTTGGTAGATTGAAAGCGTTTGAAACGGGGCTGGAGCATTGATGTACCAGGACTGGCAGATAAATTGCGTGTAAATATGAGATGAATTTTTAAAAAAGAAGGTTGTGCCCAAGATAACGGATAAGTAGACGTCCTGAAACACAATTTGCGTGGAGAAAACAGAGAACGATGTCGTATTATGTATATATTACGATTGATACAATACAGCAGGTGCACCTGAACATGTACAAACATCCAGTAGCATATCATTTATAACTTGTGCATGATTCCAGCTGGAAACACCCAGTTCTAGGTAGTAGGTAGCGCGCTGCAACGGACAATAATTCTCGGCAGATTCCCCAAACGTTTGAGCCTCTTGACAAGTGGACATTCTCGAAATGTTGATGACGACCCGCGGACGAAATCTCTATGGCACAGTATAGCTGGGATTGTGAGTGTAAGCGGTGTGGGGGAAACCTAGGGTCGCCTGTGAGGGCGATACGCGACACCGGAAGCTGGGTGATACGTTGATTGGTGAAGGTCTGTCTATATGCTGCGGCCTGCCTCAAGTCTTATATAAGTTGCGCAGGCAATGGAAAAAAGCATGCATGTGAGAGCAAATGAGCCGAGAACTCTCAGGTTACACCGCATCGAGCTCCTCAGCCATAGGGCCGGGAATGGAGGGGAAAGGTC
The DNA here is from genome assembly GCA_001630335.1 of Athelia psychrophila. NCBI lineage: Eukaryota > Fungi > Basidiomycota > Agaricomycetes > Atheliales > Atheliaceae > Athelia > Athelia psychrophila. The sequence continues at coordinate 30,564 of KV417498.1, read as the reverse complement.
AGGACTGGTGAGTTGACGAGGTTCCCCAGATGATTGATCGATTCTCACATTTCGCGTCCGTCCATCGATGTCATCAGTTGTGCCATACAGATTATATCCCTGAGCACCACCGCCTGAGTGCTCAATTCCAATGCATAACGAGTCTAGATTATCATCATAAATTTTGCAGGACAGACCGCGGCCGACGTCGAGTGTTATGTAACGTTGAACGTTGAAAGTTTGTACCGTGAACTCGTGAAGTATGAATTGCGTACGCCTATTGTGTGGAGAATTTGATGGGTACACTGATCCCCGGGCCTTGCAAATTTTGCCCCTGTCTGTTAACGTTGCTTCATCCCTGTCAGCTCGTTTAAATCGTGTTTGCAATAGGTGGGTCCCATGAACGGCATCGAACTGAAAGAAGGTCGGAGATCTTAATCGTGACAGTTTCTGACTCGGAGGCTCGAGGACACCAGACAGATATCGCAACAGTCGCTGCGCAGTGCGCACACAAGAAGCGGTTGGACGTCGGCAGCCCCCACGTCGACCTCGTGATTGCCATGGATCTCAGTTCGATCTTGATCTAATACATTCGGATTTGTGAGTATATGTATTAGGTAAACCTCTGCTCTTAGTCGAAGTGACACGTTTTCTTTATTCCCGCCCTTCCCTTTCTGTGGGGAGATACGGCCGACGAGAAACAAATTGGACCTCCCGGGCATACTAACTGCTATCATGTCCACCCCTTTCACATTCTCGACGCATGATGGGGGCAAGACCTACACTCGTCAAGCTCACGGTTTCGAGTCGCTCTGTAGTTCCTTCGCGTGAGATTTCTCATTCTGATTGAGGTATTGAAAGGAGTTGATATTTATGTACTGCGATTTTTAGGTCGGAATTGCAAGGCCTTTTTTTCTACACCAGCTCTGTCTCTGTTCGCCTGCCGGCCGCGCCAACCGCCGATCGGTTGAAAACCGCCATCGAAGCCTCATGGATAGACTCGCGCTATCGATGCCCGCAAATTGGCTGTACGGTGGCTCAGAACAAGCAGTCCCAGGAGTGGACTTACAAGTACGATGTTCTCACCAGTCAATCTGAGCTTGCGGCCTGGGCCCAAACTACCATCAAGTGGCATGATGAGGAGAAGACAATGCTGGAGCATCAAGTTGATTTGGATGGAATTTACTGGAACCCTGCGGCCGGTGCACCTGGTATCTATTTGCACGTTCTGCCAATCGACAAACAGGAAGGGAAATGGATGCTGAGGTGAGCATGGAATGTCCTCCCCCGAGGATCATATGGTCAAACAGCTCGCAGTACCCTATCAAACCACGGCTTCTCGGACGCTCGTGGAACTATTTTCCTCTTCGACCATCTCCTTACGACTCTGAAACGTATTCTAGTATCCACTACATCGGTGGTTGCTGATTATCATTGGGGGAAGGAGACCACACGCCTCGTTTCTGCGGCTGCTATCCTCACTGGTGAATTCGAGGCGTACGCAGTAACACCTCCCGTACTCCCTGGACCACCCCCTCCCGGCCTGGTAAATTCGACTCGCCATAATAGCTTCAAAGCGCCTCCTCACCTTCGCATTCTTCCTTAGGTTCCATTTTTTCCACCACTTGTCAAGAATACGAAGACGCCAAACAAATTTTGCCTCCGCAAAATGACGCTTTCCGCCTCTGAGACTGTCAAATTCCGCGCGGTTTGCAAACTGCATGGATGCACCGTCTCGCAGGTAATGGATGCTGTCATCGCCGCCGCAAATATAGAGGCTTCCTTGCGCACCGCGCCCCTGCATGGCGATGAGCACGCGAAATTTGTCGCAGATCTTTACGAGCAGGCGACGCACTGGATTGTAGTTATGAATTTCAAAGACCAGGTGCGCATACCTTTATTCTTTTCTCGAGCAAGACTGGAAAGTTCCTCGTATCTATGATAGCGCCCAAGTTTCCCTCAACATTCCAAGTTCGACGGGCCGGAGGGGTCAGTGCTGTTTGGAACAGATGCATGGGACCTGGCCTTCGACATGGGGAAGATCCGGAGGGCCGTCTTGCTTGACAAGGATACGGGCAGCGTAAAACGTGACTCCAGCAAGGAGGCCTTCTGGGATGGTCTAGTGCCCAGTTGCATCGAGGAAGTGCAGCGAAATCCGGTCCGTCGCCTCTGTTCAAGTATGAACAATATACACGATCTCATCACACCCGATTCAGACCGACCAAAAAAATCACATTATACGGGAAATTAACAGGCATGCCACGGCAGGTCATATTGCTATTGTGCCTCTTAATATCCGCGCCGGTGTGATTTCTTCAGTCGGGCACATCGAAGGACTCGGCGCATTCGCCAACTTCACGCCCTCGGCGGGGAATAGCGTGATTGTCGAAGAGATCTTCCATCACGCACGTGCGAATATACCATTGATGAAGGTTATCTACTGGCAGTACAGTGGTGAGATGGTCTTCGCACTCTCCACTGGTGGCGAGTATGAGACCGACAATGACATGGATATCATGGTTGACTCATTGAAAGGATGGCTGCTGGATTTGATCGCTTGATAGGGCTAAGGAAACGTTCATATATTTACATTTTACATCCTATTGAGAATTACTCGATGTGCTATCGACACTTTGGCATGCTACAATATGCAGAGAACTTGTGGAGCTACGAATGCATTTATTTCAACTACGTTGCATCAGCAGGCAACTCCGTCTGGCCCGTTCCCAATCCGTTCTTGGGGTGTAATGCATACTTGGGTATTGTCAAGGTGGTGAGCATGAGGGGCGCGTTCAGACGGTCGCGCTCATTCATAAGACTCAAGATCACGGCGCGGTGGACACGACAGGTCATGACATTCTCGAGTGCGATGGCGGGGACGGTGAACGTGGCTTGGTAGCGCGGACCAAACACTAAGATGACCTGCACGATGCTCATCAGGATCGTCGGCCTAACCACGCACCACACCCGCCGAGTAAGGGAGCAAGCTTTTGCATGGATAAGACATAAAACTCACAAGTAGCACAATTGGCTATTATGCAGTAGGGCCTTCACTACACGTGGTGCTCCATCGGCATGTAGGAAATATCGCACCATTGCAAACCAGCCGGTGCTGCCCATGGTCTGCGATCCGATGCGGTACGATATGGCGAGGAACACAAGGGTGCTGTACACCGCGTTGCTGATCATCGCTGACGCGAGCCATGCCTGCAGCTTGGTCTCCACGCACATTACTGTCGGTCCGAGACGCTGATCATCGTGATGTCCATGATTAAATCAACACGCCTCTGGGGTCAAGCAAACGGATACTCACTACAGCATCCACTGCAAACGGCGTGCCTAATGTCGTGCCGAAGGAAACCAAGTACCAAAATCCGAAGAACACCGTAACGACCGGCGACTTACCATACACAGCGCGCACGCGAAGGAAGAAGAGGAGATTGTTGGAGCCAACGGCTAGGATATTGAAGATGGCTATAGCATACATTAATGCTTGACAGTTACTGACAGGCGCGGCTGCAGGGTGCTTTAGTGGAAAATATGAAAGAACACGCCTTTGTGAGCGCACCTTCAAATATGGCTGTGGAGAGACAGAATGCAAGGCTGAACACTCTATGGTTGTAATAATTAGACAAGCCTGTAAGTAGGGGACATTGGGTGCATGTGGAGACTCACCGAGCACCCACATACACTATCTTTGGCGTGTACTCCCCTCTTCTGAATAAAATCCTGTACTCATCGGGCATAGCCATGAGCCAGTCCCATACCAATGCCTGAACAACATACAACACCGCTTAATGAGAAGGTGGGCAGATAAACGAAACGTAGATTTCAGACCCCGATGCTCCCAAAGAATATGTTTGCCGCAACCTGGTACTCCTCTGCCTCTTCAGGGGTGAGAAATGCCATTGGGGTGTATTGATTGGGAAGGTCCGACAAAATCCTTGTCGAGCTCATGGTGGCAGCTTGGGAGTAAGGAGATATGAGCCTCGAACGGTAAGAGTCTAAGTTAACACATAGAACAGACCAGGGGGCGGGAAGGGAAATATGTTCCGTGCCTGAGAAGCACCTATAAAATTAACGCGACCAGTAGAGTTAGAATTGGCTAGAGTCTAATTTGTTCTGATCAGAGAGCATGTCGCAATCTATTCACCGTGAAGGTCAGTGCTGATGCACGCTGCTTATCGGATGACAGTGATGTAGCCAATGGTGCCGCGTTGGAGGTGGAATTGTGGTCACGAGATGAAGTGACAATCGAAAATCCAACTGGGCGCCCGTTACACTGACAGCCGAGGCCCTGCCAGCTGACACATAGTCGCTCCGCACTTTCAATTCCAGATCTGCTCAGTCCAGATACCACTTACTCGATTCCGCACCATACGACTTAGCTCTCGCCTCCACCTCTTGTCAGTCCTGATAATGATAATCATCAGCTGGCAGGTGGCTGGAAGGCAGGACCTGGGCAGGACCGTCATTGTATAATCTATTGCTGGCTTCTCGCCTCAGGGTTATTGTCACCGGTCAACTATCAATGCACCGGAAAAAGATGCATATGATTAGTATTGCAGACAACTTTCCTGTTTGATCTACCGGTATGTAAGTGTGAGGGTCACAGCCGCCGCCTCGACCCAAATTATGCAACCCCCATGATCTTAGATCATTAGCGCTCGGCGAGCACCGAACACCGAGGCTTATTAGCCATGCGGCGGTAGTGGCGCCGAGCCGATGACCGATAGGTCAAGAACGCAACACGAGAGTTTGGGAAATCAGGAGGACTAGTGCAGAGCCCAGGCCAATTCATGGAGATCAGACTCATCTCCTCCGACTAGTCAGTGCGGTGGTTGAGAAAAGAAGACGAGGCAGCAGCTGGCAGCAGAAGATGATTGCATTCTCAATTTGTTCCCACGCTGCCGGCTACATGGAATCTTCCTCTGCGATTGCTTCACTTCCTAGTCACATCTTGGTCACATCCTACTTTCCTGCCCTCATTTGTGTATGTGTTTCTCGTAATTTCGATCAATCCCTCAGGCCGACCCTATTAGTATCCTATAGTTATACAGATATGCATATGCATGCTCAGTCGACATCCGCACATACCAAGCTTGAAACCGCTATCGCAGAGAATTAATCAGTCTATATCCGATTTCGAAAGATGGTCCTAAGACGCCTCCGATATCTTCAAGTTGGATCCGAACCAGGATAGGTTTGCAGGTCTATTACCTGGACTGGAATGGATCACTAGTTCTTCCAAACACTCGAAGCCTGTTATGGCTTTTTGTGAAGCTCGCCAGTCCCAAGGGTTGAGTATCCTCCAATTTGTATCAACTTCCTATGTGGGCCATTATTTAGCGATATGAATTTGATACAAATGTATAAGAATTACCGAGGTACTTGCAGAAACTTGAGAGGCGGTCTATACTTCGTCCATTAAAAGGGAGCAGAGGCAATCAATCGTGCATTCAATAATGACCCACTATGCTACCCCACCGGCCCAATCATGCACACCTATACCCTAATTCCCCACCCGATCTTGTATATCCCATACATCACCTCCCCGTCCTCTTCTGCGTCGCCGACTTCGCATACAATCTCTTCCATTTCAAGCACACCGAGCTCAAGCTCTGCAGGAGGTGGCGAAGTCAACGGACTCGGCACCGCCGAGTCACTTCCGTAAGGCTGTAACAGCGTGGACCGAAGTTTGTTTATAGCCACATGTGCGGGCAGGACGGGTGGGAACTGATCCTCAACACTCCTGGATTCGAAAGCATGGGTGGCGCGGTGGGGAATGACAAGATGGAAAACAGCCCGCGCGTCGGAGCGCAGAAGAGTTTGCACGCACGCGCGGAGCCAGATGGCGTGCATGGGCTCATAGACGAGGTCCGCGCCGAGGATGATGTCGAATTGTTCTCCCTTCCAATCGTCGCGCCCCGATTCTGACTGCGAGTCGGAGTATGGCATGAACGACTCCCAATCGAGAAAGCGCGTGGAGACAGGGACGCCGTTGGAGGTGATGTTCTGCCGCAGATTGGTGAGCACGGATGGGTAAAAGTCGGTTGCAACGATTTCGATCTCCGCCCCTGCATAAGTATTTGTAATAGGAGAGAGGAGTGATAGGGCAAGAATCCTGGCGAGGGTAATGCTGACCAGTCCGGTTCCGGAACCTAGCTCCAAGACACGAACCTTCCCCCGTGCTGATGGGAGGAATGAAAGGGGATTCTCGGCGATAAGCTCAGCGAGGACGCACGCCCCACCCCACGTCTGCGCGCCCACGCCGGATATTGTGGTGTCCAGCGCAGCATCCTCGAGTGTCACAGTGAGTGCTTCTGCGGATAGAGATGGGGCGGGAAAGGTGAATGTCCGTTTTAGGGCGCCTGCTGCGGAGGTGCCTGCGCAAAGTGCGAGGAGGGACGATGCAGTCGACAGCATCGTGCTGAATCCTGGGATACCGGTGTCGGTATCGTCTTCATCTTCGTGCAACAAGAGGTGTTCGATGAGGGATGTGAGCCATCTCAACGCGTAGTTCCGCTCAAAGGTGTCGCGGCGTAGAGATTCCAGTTCATCGTAGGCCAAAGCCGAACTCGAAGTTGGGGCCTGCTTCCGACGAGAACCGCGGACAGCAGGACTGTAGAGCACTTGAAGTCGCTGTAGTATGGAGGCGAGCTGGTTGATAGTGATCGAAGCGAGTGTGCGTTGATGTGGAAGGAAGGATGTCGGGGGTTGGATGACCAAGTCCATCGATCGATTGGGTATAACGTGGTATCTAGGGAGATATCTGGATCCAGATATCAGCTTGTAAGTAGGGCAATTTCAATTCGCTACAGAAGCGAGCGCCAAAAGCAGCAGCTGCAGCATGGTGGATCGTGGGGGTCAAACCAAGGTCGGACTCAGAAGCATACGCGAGCAAGTTAATTCGGCCGGTCCGAAGCTGGCCGCACTAAGGTTAACTAGTTACTATAGGCCCCTTGCTCCCAATTCAAATTAACAGGCGACTGTATTGCACGTTGATCCCTCCACTCACCATGAACTCCTCGACAGCGCCGTTGCCGCAGCAGCCCAATGCCTACACCGCGATGGCCTATCTGCCCTGCGCAGGCGGCTACCTCGCCAGTCTGGGGGTACGCAAATCTTATCAATCTAACTTTACACCGTCTCTGCGGGAATATTTTTCGTTGTAGGCATTACTACGGACGATGTCCATGACTAATGAGCATCGCATTTCATGCTTAGGAGGGGTAGCTGTGCACAAAATTGTGTACCTCTGTGCTCAGTGAGTCCAGCTCTGCTCAATAAGTCCCACACGTTGACCAAGCGAAATCCAGGCTGCTTAGCCTCGCATTCTGCCTTTCCACGACGGTGAAACGCGCTGTTTTCTGCAACACAGCTCACCCCTCCCAACAGTCGCGCCCGTCGATTCAGCATCCTCGCCATGGGCGCAAACATCGGCCTGTTCTTCGTCCGTATGCGCGCTGTGTATGGAATCGCGTGCTGGGTCACGAAATTTTTCGAATTCTCGTGGTTCATCGTTTTTGCTACGTCTCGGTGCGGGCCTTTCGACACCAAAGTGGCTGTGCGTTCCTCTTCCCCTTTTCTGTAGAGAAAACTGTATGCTGATGGCGACGAGCAGTGCTAGGGCCAGTCTGGCTAATCATCAGCCACGCGGTCAACAGCACCCTTGTCTTCTTCGCGATATCGTATCGCATTGCAAATGAGTCCGGCCCGATTTTCAGACTGAGAAACGACTGCAAAGCGACATTCCACTGACTTTAACTGATTGCCACATAACTTTAGTCCCACGAAACGATCCACGCCAGCGCTCATCTGCATCACCCCTTCTTTCTTCTTCGTCAGGGTGACAATCATGAACGGCATTGCGCAGCTCATCCTGGCCTTCAAGTAGCTGCAGGCCCTCCTCATCGTCACCGTCTACGCATTTGAGAACATCATGACCTGCCGCGTGCATCGTGCCGTCTCTTGGGCCTCATCGCCGACGCCTAGCGCCAGCCCGCACCGTCGCTGTTACCGTTGACGGCCACTATCATCTCGGGGACGCCCAACAACAACACGGACACGGAGTCCCGGGATTACGTGTTTGGTACGAAGTGTGAGCTGTGGTATTGAAGGGGCCAGGTGGCATCAGGATCAAGTTCTGATCGGCTATGATTGTGAACAGTCATTGAAAGCGCAGGCAGATGGTGTAATTCCTAGCCTCAGCGTGAGTATGTAGATTATCCTCAACTCTTATCCCTCTTTATATTACCTGTCCATCATTATATTTAGGTTTGCTCCTGCTTGGACATACGCAATGAAAGTAGGGATAAGCACCGTACCCGTGTACTGTTATGCCTGTACAATGTACGGCCCAGAGACGATGTAATGCCAGCGTGGATGGTACGGGTTCCCCTATCTCTATCCGTGGATCTAAATCATATTTTAACTGCAGGCCATCTCCTCAGCCCGCGTACACGGTGCCTCGTTGGTAAAATTGGTGATAGGTGCATGACGAGTACTGAGAGCCTCAGCAAAACTCACAGTCGAGAGATAAAGGAGATACATTGCCTGCAAGCGTTGAGACGTCTTGTGGTATGAGCCATGAGAGCAGATCTAGAGTGGCAATCACAGTTTGATTACACGCGAATTGCGGGCCGAGTCGGCGCCCAAAATTTTTGCAAACCTCTGTCGTTGGTTGCAGCGAAGCTGTGTAGTACACAAGTAGCACATGTCATATATGCATACTACAGAATTGATATCCTGACTCTGACCGCCTCTCACTCCGAGCCATTGCGCGTTATCTGAAGGATGCATCACGGGGATTACGAGTGTGGCGAACTCCATCAGAACTGGCTGGCATTAATAGTACCATGCGATGGGGGTAGCATATAATCTGGATCAAACATTGCTGCACTAATACTTACCTGGAGCTGAAATGCATATTGGCATGGTTCCAGCCTCGACGCCGGACGGGCGGTCACTGAGGGTGTGCACTTGCGCGGAGAAGACATCTAGCCTCTGGGCGGGAGAGATCACTTCTCGGCGGCTCGCTCACTAGGCAACACACCGGTAAGCTTGCAACGGGTAAATTGTAAAACTAATAAGATGAATAAGACTACGGGCATAGACGTGTGTAAAATGTCGTACTCATGAAAAATACATGCATGCGAGAGCTGCGGGGATCCGCGAAACTGTAAATGCGCATATGGGATAGAGAGTGAGATGAATGTGACGTGTATGCCAATGTACAAATGACTGGATCTGATATTTAATCGGGATGGAGGGTGAGTCAGGAGAATAATTCTGAGGAGAGTGTGGTGGCGACTTGTGCACGATGAGGAGGGAACGGACGAGGAGAAGAGGCACCTGCTCACGGCACCTTGCCTGCCACTCACGCGGGCATCTCTCATCAAGTCACAGAGATATGCTGGCGCCTTGCTGGGCGACAGGCACAGCCCGACATTGACAACGGCACAACCCGACAACGGCACAACCTGTATCCGCGCATGCTGTCATACAACTGTCATAAGTTTAAAGGGATCGAGTAGTCTGTTTAGAAATACATAACTGCTAACCCCCATGGCCTCGTCGTCGTTTGCTTGTCTTGATGCATGTGGGAATCCACGCGTGGTGAGCGCGCTATTGCTGCTGGCCAGCTTCGTACGTCCTACATCCTAACACTAACGTTCACGTGACCAGCTGCTGATCAGAATTGCATTAGACGACATGGCGCATTTTTAAGCACTTCGAGCCTGACAAGCCGCTCCCTGTCACCATTCTCCTCGTCCCATTCCCTGCTCTCCTCTCCATCGCCTGCTATCTCAAAACGAAACTCCCAGTCTTGGTCGTCACACCAGCAATATTTGGCGCATTCTACGCCCTGATCCTGTCATGGACAGTCGCGTACCGCCTGTCTCCCTGGCATCCCCTCGCGCGCTTCCCGGGCCCGGTAGCGTGTAAAGTGAGTAAGTCGGTCATGGCGTGGCGTACGTACGGCACGGGAGACCAGCACCGCTATATCAAGACACTACACGAAGCATATGGCGATATCGTCCGCATCGGTAGGTCTTACATTCGACGCGTGTATCGAGATTCGACTGACGATGTGTCTCGCGGCAGGCCCGAACGAGCTCTCGACAAACCGCGCCGACTGCGTCCCTGAAGTCTTAGGACCAAATGGGCTTCCTAAGGGCGTGTGCTGGTACAATCGTGTCCCACCCGGCAGCCCCAGCTCGCTCGTCTCTATTCGCGATCCCGCCGTCCACAGGGTGCGCAGGAAAGTCTGGGATAGGGCATTGAGCGCACCGAATATCAGGGAGCACTGGGGGAAGATGGTTCTGGGGCGGGTGGAACAGCTTGTGGGGCATCTGGAGAGGGTGGCGGTGGGGAGTGAGAGTGGTGCGAAGGCTGGGGAGGGTGTTGTTGATGTGAGTGGCTGGATGAGCAACTTTGCGTTCGATATTATGGGGGACATGTCGTGCGTTTTATCTCTTAAACATGTGTTGCTTACCTTCTTTGTTGATGTTTATCTCGCATTGCCACAGGTTTGGCGGTGGCTTCGAGATGATGAAGTCGGGTGGTGACACCACAGGCATGACCGAGGCACTACAGGGATATAATAAGTGCGTATCATTTCTTCTTCCACAATCTGACCTCTACGCGGCTGTACGCTGACGCCGCGCTGCACAGACAAAACGCAGCCCTGGCCCACATCCCTTGGGCGCATACCTACAGCCGCCTGCTCCCCTTCACCTCTCGCAACCGCGACAGTTTCGCCGCGACCGCCCGCGCGCCGCTCATGAGGCGGATGAAAGAAGGCGCGAAATCAAAGGATCTATTCTGGTTCCTAGTATGTGTTCTTTAACTCCCCTCCAATGATGCAGTTTTAACACCCAGGACAGGGAGACGAAGAATCCCCTACACCCCCGTCCCGTGCAACCATCGCAGCAGACGGCATCATGGCCGTTGTCGCGGGCTCCGATACGACCGCGACCACGCTAACAGCTTTGTGGTACTTTCTTCTTAGGCATCCGGAGGCGAGGACGCGGCTGGAGGCGGAGGTGGATAATGCGTGCTTCCCTGATCCCAGAGGTGGTGATTGCGGTGATTGGGGAGAGGAGGAGGTTGCACGGATGGCCGAGATGGCGTGGTTGAATGCGTGCATGTAAGACTCCCGTCCTTTATGACATAGGCGCTTCGGATGCAGGATGCTGACGTGGTAATGCTCAGAAATGAGACGCTAAGGCTGGTTCCAGCCATTGCGAGCGGTTCACAGCGGTCGGTGCCACCTGGCTCTGGAGGGACGGCCGTCGGTCCTTAGTGCGTTATTTTTCATTCACGATTCCTGTATTCTTTCTTCCTACTTCTTCCCTCGACTGTTTATAATCTCTGGCCTCTTCGCTTCCTCATCTGGCAGCTTCAATACCATGCTCACCTTTTTCCTCTTTAGCTTTATCCCGGAAGGCACGCAAATCACAGTTCACACGTATTCGCTGCACCGCAATCCCGCGCACTTCTCCAGCCCGAATGCCTTCCTCCCCGAACGATGGCTCCCATCCCCATACCCCTGTGCTGTTGCACCAAGCCCCTCAGCTAACTCGAATCTCGATGATAACGGGTCAAGTTCAACTCGCGATTCATCGTTCATACACGATCAAGACGCGTTCTACCCCTTCTCCACAGGGCCGACGAATTGCGCCGGGCGCGCATTTGCGCTGTTTGAAGTTCGTGCGGTCGTCTGCGCGCTCGTGCGATGCTTCCGTTTCCGGGCTACGCAGGACTCGCGAGAGCGGGAAGGAGAAGGAGAGCTTGCAGAGTGGGAAGGGTCCTTGGAGGATTATTTTGTTCTGAAACGGGGCAGGCTGAATGTCAAGGTGGAGCGCAGACGGTAATCGATATGAGTATTTTACAATTGCATAAACTATGCGCTGCTTCTGACACCTATTTTCATGAGCAAAGTTTTTGCAGTCCTCGCTATTTATCGTGGGTGCGACGAGCCGCATCAGTAATCTCAGACCTGTCACCGTTTGACCTGCCGCTGTGTCTTCTTTTTCAGCTGCGATGACGATGTATGCGCTTATCGGTTCTCAAGGCAGATGATCCTTCTCTGCTTTTTGGCAACCAAGCCTATCATAGGAGCGTCTGTGAGCTAGTGAGACCTCCTGCAAGTTTACTCTTGGGCCACGACTCGCGGCCACTCGATTGTCTAGAATTGTCGGAAGCCAAGGATACATACAACCCAAATGCATCGGAATACCATCCAGCGCTATGGTGGCGCCGTCTATTCTTCCCGGCGTGTGATGCTTTCATTATCCATCAGTAGGCGTCAATGCACAATCGGTGCGATGATAGGATCGATGATGGTTTGAATACATATATACATATGAATGGTTATCACCCAATACCAAGAAATTGAAGTGGGGACTAGAAGTTGCGCATGTACAGTACGGATGATGAGCGCAGTCGAACACAATTTTGCGGAACGGGTTTCTCACCAAATGCGAGAATTCACTTTGAGTATTGATATTGTGCATTTTGGTTGGTCATTCGCTTGACATTATCCAGCTTTCTCCGCTTGCCCATCCGACGCGTCGGCTCAGGATAAGGCTGGACAAACTTCTACCCGGGCATGGAACTCAAGGTGATAGGGGCTGCTGGCGTGTGGATCTTTGGAAAACATCGGGCTGACTGGAGTTGCCTAATGGTCAGTATCGATGAAAACCCGGCGCAAGTGCCGTGGTGCGGTTGTGCTCGCAGTTATTGATCATTATTTCTGTATATTACAGCACATATGTGGACGTTGATAGCAGAGAAAATGTACACATATTCACCATGAGAAAGCTTGATGTGGTTTGACATAAACTTGAGTTGAGGTGAACTCAGATCGCGGCAATATTATGACAAACTTCGTGCATGCCGTGCACCGGCTATACGTGAAGAGATGGCAGAATGATTGTGGGTTGATATGTATCTAAATGCATTTCCTTATCACTCACCCATTGAATTTAGAACAGGCGACAGTCCTGATCAGCTTGAAACATCATATATACGGCTTTCAGCCCGCAGCTGGGTGGTGCAAGTGAAATATATAGTGCGCACTTGATTTGAACTTTTTATTCGGCCCTGGCCGTTGCCGCGGCCCTAACAACTTGAAACTCTGCTGGATCGTTTATCGTGCTTTCTGTACTCAGATCACTATGAATGCTGGCCTCCGAGTGTATGGCTCGCGTCTCGCTGGTCCCTCTCCCTCCGAGCCCAGGCTGCTGCTATGAACTCACCAAGGATGCTTCCCAATCCATACACCTCAATGATGTTTCTCAAGCCTGAGGATGCAGAGGGTCATATGATATCACTGTCCTATGGTGCTAGTGTTGAGGTCGGGTGTCGGGTGTGGGCGTGGGAGGGAAGCGCTCGACAACGGACTTTGTCACATTACGACCGCGTTCAGATACTAATAGGAACGCGCTCAGTGTGGCTGATTGGCACAATATTGAATCGCTCAAGGCTCGCGCCCATCTGACCAAGTATAGTGCATCGCCAAATACGTCAGTGACGGTCGGCTACTGGTGTGCCAGCGCAGGGATTCTCCTTTGGCATTAAGGGGTGCATGACATACGACTCGTTGATGATTGGGCTAGGGAGAAATTCAGCTGGCTGTACGGGGCAGCCTTCCACGACTTATAACGAAACCAGTTACAATTTGACGATATACAAGCCTGGGGCTTCTTGATACATGGATAGCAATACTGTATGACTCTGATATTTTATCCACGAGTAGATTGATTAGCAGATTTGACTCATTTTATTAAGCACAATTGTAACGAGAGTGATGTCGCATGTCGATTTGGTTATTATGAAAAGTATAACTTGGGTAACGTGTCTAAAGTACTGCAGGGTGGCATCAGTCAGCCAATTGGAAAATCGCCTGAGCGCAATATCGCGCAATACACAACATATTATGGTATTGGAAAGAGCGGCGACGGCTTAAGTGAGGCTATCCAAGGAGATATATATCACGCACGAATATCATCGACGTCTAACCATGATTGCTCAATGTTACAGAGTATGCCTTGTAGCTTCTCACTACGTATGAATGGGTTGAAATGGCGCAGGGCCTGTTGCCCGTGACTATTAACACGGAAGGCAAGTACATAAACTATGCTCTATAATTATTGGAATATAATACATGGCGAGTGGGTATGTATTACACTTCAAGCCTGATCTAATTTTGGAATCTGATGGGAGGGTAACGGATCTAGTTCTAGGGCAGCAGCGATCATCATAGTGCTGAGGCCAGATGGTGTATTTTGCGAGGCCATTGTTTCCAGTGCGACGCCACGAAATACACGACATGCCATGATGTTGGCAAAGGCGGCAACCATCTCGGTCAACGTGCAGCGATAATCGACGGGAGCCATAGAACTGTACATGATTATGAGGTTTGCGGAGAAACTGACGATAGTGGCGCTGCAACCATCAACCGCCATTAGTTCGGGATTGATTGACTGCACACGAGAGACGGACTTACAGGTAGTAAAGCTGCCCGCTTCGCATGAGGGAACTTGAGACACAGTAAAGGCCGCGAGTCTTGACGATTGACTGGAGGCGTGCGCGCCAGCTGTCTTCGGTAGCCCCGTCGGCCGCCAAACGGTAAGAGATTGCCAGAAAGACCAAAGTGTCATAAGTTGCATTTGCAATGCTAAGACCATAAAGTTTGTCGTTTAGGTTGCTTCCGCAGAGCTTAGTCCCAGGAATATACTCTGGGTTTGGGATCATTCAGCTGGGAGCAAGCGCAGAACGATCGAAACTGACCTATATGAATATCTGCGTATTGGGTCAGATTGAGTGCTATGGTGAAGATAAAGAGAGCGCCAAATGCGACGGTTATGCGCCTCGATTTCAAATATACTGCTCGGACGCGAATGAGGAACAAGAAGGCAGTGCAAACCGACGCCAAGCAGGCGAACGTTGCGGATATCCCAAAGAGTAATGCACAGTTCGCGATCGCTGTCACTGCAGACACGTTCAGTTTCGATCACTTGGTATAGTCCGGGGGTGGCAGATACGTACCACGGTATATAATAAGACAGAGCATTTGGCCGAATAAACTGATACTATGTTTGGCCATTAGCCCATGCTGCTGGAATGAAGGGGAAAAGCTGCACACCGAGATGCGAAGTAGATTGCGATAGACCAACTCAGACCAGCTTTTGAAACGACTTCATACTCCTCCGATATGGACAGCAACCAATCATAAGTATACCACTGATTGGGGCGCTTGAGGGGATGATCGTCAAAGAGCAACTTAGTGAAAGCACTCACCACGAATTGCGCTACGAAAACGTACTTGTATGTCTGGTTTGCTACCAGCCCTTCAATAATACTTGCCAGCGATGAGTCCATGCGCAGAGTTTGTCGTGGGGTGTCCCAAGCAAGTCCCAAGGATGTCACGACTCACGAGCGTCGTCTGTTGTCGTTTGGTTGTCGTCCAAGTTTAACTTTAAGTGTGATCGCTGCTTTTGGTCAGTAATACTACAGTTTTATACGGGCCGGTGCAACACTACCGGTCAGTGCAACACTTTTGCACGAGTCCCACTACTCGCAGTTTTAACGCTAGCTCGCCAATTTTGGCTCCATGTTCAAAATACAATCTTCAAGATTCTGCCTATGTAATTTTGAGTCCTACACCTCCAGGTTTAAGAGTATAGATTAGGTTTTCCGGAGTGAACATTTCCTAATTAGGCTTTCCCGTAGAATACCGGTCACTGCAACAGCGTAATCCTCTCATAGCTCAATCGTTATCAACTTTTTCCCTCTCAAATATCAGATCTCATATCTCTATCTAAAATGTAAACTTTCTGTCTCCTCAGAATTGAGCCATGGCCAGTCTGAAGATGGCAAACGGCTGTTTACGATTTGGGTGTTTCACCGGACGGTATAAAACTGTACCATATCGGGAAATGGGTCAGACGCCGAGGTTGCGCCGAGGCGGGTCAGCACATTTCTCTTAACAACTACCCATCCGCACGGCTACAATGCTTTCTCAGGTCCTGCTGTAGAGGCGTCCGTGGATCTTCCAAAATAGATGATAGCGACGGGATTTATGGCTGTCGAGAAAAATGCATTTGACCTGCTTCGGTTGTGCTTCGGTGTTTGGCCCGTTTCCCGACTAATACACACTGAAATAACCCCTGTCACTAATACACTTTTGTGTCTCGCTCAAGCAAGCTTAAATCTTCTTCGATTCCTAAGATTCTTGGATCAGCTTCAATATAACACCTTTCAACTCAACATCGCCCACCACAAGTCCTACCATCCGCAGAGACAGGACAATATCGATAAAATCAAGCGTGACGAAGAGGAGGCTGCTCTCGTCGAGGCCGAGGAGGGCCGCGTGCTGTTGGCGGACAGCGAGGCGCGCATCGACCTGATGAGGCACCGCAGTGGCCTGGGGGCTGCCGGGAGGAAGAAGGGTAAAGGTAAAGACAAGGAGCCGATTGACGATATCATAGGCGCTCCTGCACTGGCAGGACCTGCGAGTCAAGTGGGGCTGGGCGGGCACATCAACCTCTTCCAGGATCCTGAGCATGTGCGTCGTGCCTGCTGCGTCCTCCTCGCGCGCTCACGCTGATACACCCCATAGGTGCCGTCGTCGTTCTCGAGATCCGCCCAGGCAAAGAAGGAGGCCGAGGAGACGGAGAAGGGCGTCCCACTCGGGCCGTCCGCGCAGGATCTGCGGCCGTGATACGTCGCCCGATCTAGCTCCTTCCCGGATCCCAAGGGAAAGAACAAGGACACGGGTAAGGGCGACAAGCCCTGGGAAGAACGAAGGTACGCTCGTCTTTCCCCTCCACTTCACTTCGAGTGGTCTGGCTAACGCGCGCGCCGCAGGAAACGCGAGCGAGACGCCGCCTTCAAAGCGCTCAACGACCCACTGGCGTCCATCACGTACCAGCTTGCCGCCCGCTCTGCCTCTGCGACCCACCGCCCCGCTGGCACCGCTCTCACACCTCGTCCCCCGCCCACCCCGCGACCGCGCCGCCCACTCTCAGGCCCAGGCGAAACCACGCCCCCGCCTGAGTCGGAAGATCTCGCAGGGGGCCCGCGCGCCCGCCCCCGCCGCCCATCACCGCACGCATCACCCGCGAGTCCTCGGAGCGCGAGCGCGAGCGCGCCCTGATAGAGAGGCGGAAGCGCGAGATGGAGGGGGGCGACACGCCGATGAGCACGCCCGGCGGGTTTGGCGGGTACGGGGACGTGTATAATCGGGTGGAGGTGGAGGCGGCGCATCGGGGACAACGAGGGTAGGGTGGTGGGAGAGACCGCGGGAGGTAACCGCGATCGGTTCGCCGCGACCGCCCGCGCGCCGCTCATGAGGCGGATGAAACAGGGCGCGAGATCAAAGGATTTCTTCTGGTTCCTAGTATGTGTTCTTTATTTCCCATCTAATGACGCAGCTTTTACACTCAGAACAGGGAGACGAAGAATCCCCTACACCCCCATCCCGCGCGACCATCGCAGCAGACGGCATCATGGCTGTTGTCGCAGGCTCCGATACGACAGCGACCACGCTAGCGGCTTTGTGGTACTTTCTTCTCAGGCATCCGGAGGCGAGGGCGCGGCTGGATGATGCGTGCTTCCCTGATCTAAGAGGGGAGGGTGATTGCGGTGATTGGGGAGAGGAGGTGGTGGTACGGATGGCCGAGATGGCGTGGTTGAATGAGTGCATGTAAGACTTCCGTCCTTTGTGACATAGGCGCTTCGGATGCAGGATGCTGATGTGGTAATGCTCAGAAATGAGACGCTAGGGCTGGTTCCAGCCATTGCGAGCGGTTCACAGCGCTCGGTGCCGCCTGGCTCTGGGGGGACGGCCGTCGGTCCTTAGTGCGTTATTTTTCATTCACGATTCCTGTATTCTTTCTTCCTACTTCTTCCTTCGACTGTTTATAATTTTTGGCCTCTTCGCTCCCCCATCTGGCAGCTTCAATACCATGCTCACGCCTTTGTTCCGCTTTAGTTTTATCCCGGAAGGCACGCAAATCACAGTACACATATATTCGCTCCACCGCAATCCCGCGCACTTCTCCAGCCCGAATGCCTTCCTCCCCGAACGATGGCTCCCATCCCCTTCCCGCACCCCATACCCATGTGCTACCGCCCCAAGCCCCTCAGCTAAATCGAATCTCAATGACAACCAGTCAAGTTCAACTCGCGATGCATCGTTCATACACGACTAACACGCGTTCTACCCCTTCTCCACAGGGCCGACGAATTGCGCCGGGCGCGCATTTGCGCTGTTCGAAGTTGGTACGGTTGTATGCGCGCTCGTGCGATGCTTCCGTTTCCAGGCTGCGCAGGACTCGCAGGAGTGGGAAGGAGAGCTTGCGGAGTGGGCAGGGTCCTTGGAGGATTATTTTGTTCTGAAACGGGGCAGGCTGAACGACAAGGTGGAGCGCAGAAGGTAATCAGTATTAGCATTTTACAATTGCATGAACTGTGAGCTCGCGCGCTGCCTCTGAAATACGCCTGTTTTATCACGAGCAAAGTTCTTGCGGTCTTCGCTATTTATTGTGAGTGCAACGAGCTGGCCATCAGTAACCTCAGACCTGTGATCTGCAGCTGTCTCTTCTTTTCCAAAGCGGTGGTGACAATGCATGCGCTTATCGGTTCTTAAGCTAGATAATCTTTCTCTGCTGTTGGGCGACTAAGCATATTATAGGAGCGTCTGTGAGTTAGTGAGCCCTCATGCACGTTTACCCTTGGGCCACCACTCGCGGCAACTCGATTTTCTAGAATTGTTGGAAGACAAGGATACATTCAACTCAAATAGATCGATTAGCATATTTAACTGATATTTTATTAAGCACAATTATAATGAGAGTGATGTCGCATGTCGATTTGGTGATTATGACGAGTACGGTCTGCCAAAATACTTTGGTAACGTGTCTAAAGTACTGCGCTGGGGCATCAGTCAACCAATTGGAAAATCGCCTGAGCACAACATCGCGGAATACACGACAAATTCTGATATTGGAAAGAGCGACGATGGCCCAAGTGAGGCAATCCAAGGAGATATATATCACGCACGAATATCATCGACGTCTAACCATGGTTGCTCAAGGCTACAGGGTATGTACCTAACTTATAGCTTCTCATTGCGTATGAATGCGTTGAAACGGCGCAGGGCCCGTTGCCTGTGACTAATGACATGGAAGGCAAGTACAAATTGTTCTCGATATGTATAAATGTATATAACTATTAGATTATGATACATGGCGAGTGGGTATATGTTACACTTCAAGCCTGATCTACTTTGGGAATCTAATGTGAGGGTAGCGGATCTAATTCTAGGGCAGCAACAATCATGGTGGTGCTGAGGCCAGATGGTGTATTTTGCGAGGCCATCGTTCCGAGAGCAACGCCACGAAATACATGGCATGCTGTGATGTTGGCCAAGGCGTAAACCATATTGAGCAACATATAACGAAAATGAATGGGAGCCACAGAGCTGTACATGATTATAAAGTTGGCGGAGAATCCGAGGATGGTGGCACTGCATCAACCGACCGCCATTAGTCTGTGAATGATGGGCCGCTTACGATGGACGGTCTTACAAGTAGTAGAGCTGCCCGCTTCGCATTAGGGAACTTGAGACGCTGTAAAGGCCACGAGTATTGGCGATCGTCTGAAGGCGTGCGTGCCAGCTATCTTCGGTGGCGGCGTTGGCCGCCAAGCGGTAAGAGATTGCCAGAAAGACCAAAGTGTCATTCACGGCATGTGCAATGCTTGGCAGGCCAAATAGCTTTTCGAAACTAATGGCCATGCAGAACTCGGTACCCGGAATGTGCACTGCGTAATAGATCATTTAGCTAGGAGGGATGAGCTGAACCATCCTTTGACTGACCTGCATGGACCGCTGAATACTGTGTCAGATTGACCACTATCGTCATGATCCAGACAGCACCAAATGCGAAAGTGATAAGCCTCGATTTCAAGTATACTGCTCGGACGCGAATAAAGAACAGAAATGAAGTACAAACTGACGCCAGGAAGGCGCACGTGGCGGACATCGCGAAGAGCGGCGCACAGCCCGGGACAGCTGCCACTATAGAGACATTCAGCGTCACAGACTGGATAATTTCAAGGGGGAGAGACGTACCACGGAACAACATGAGACAGAACATTTGGCCGAATGCATTGATACTGCAGTCGGCAATTAACCAAGCTGGTGGGATGAGGAGTGGGGGAACAGGGAGCGCACCGTGATGCAAAGTAAATCGTGGTAGAGCAACTCAGTCCAGCTTTCAACACGACTTCATACTCCTCCGATATGGACAGTAACCAGTCCCACGTATACCACTGATTGAGGTGCTTGAGGGGATGATCGTCGGAGAGTGAAGTAAAGGCACTCACCACGAATTGCGCTACGAAAATATACTTGGATGTCTGGTTTGCTTGCAACTGATAAATAATACTTGTCAGCGATGAGTCCATGGACCCAGGTGTCGTGGGATGTCCCAAGCGTTGTCTGCTTTACGTGTGATGACTTGCGTTTAGCCATCCTTAGTCACCATGCCCAAGGAGCTCCGAAAATGTTAGGTTCGATCAGTCTTATAATTTATTGCGTGATGTCGTAACACACTATATGTGCCCTGTTAGTACAGATCCCTCAGATCGCACTAGGCCGAATCTTATTTAGGACGCCGCCCAGTGCCGCCTCCCGATATCACGGCCAAAGTGATAAAGTGTGGCGCCAACGTGAGATGCGAGTTGGATGCGAGTGTCGCCGTTGAAGAGCTATGCACGGTAGGAATCTTAAGCATATCGAATATATGGATATCTTGGGCGGCTTTTACATTATGATGGAGTTGAAATAATTGTATAAAAACTTGGGAACGAGTTCTGCCAGTTCTCAGTGGCGCCATCAATTGCCTTGGGGCGCCGGGGAAGATAATGTCTTGCTTGAAGGTCCTAATGATCTGTCATTGCCTCAGAAATGACGAACCATGCTGCCTGAAGTTGTTCGTGGAGGGCGGCTGGGAAGTGTGTCGGGTACTTACTGTAATTGTGAACTGTGTTGAAAAATATCGTGGGAAAGCGTGATAAAGCAACAGCAATGGGAAAAACTCGAACGCAAGACCCCAGCGCCTACCCAAATGTCAATCAATTCATCGTTAACAACAATGAGCATGGCGTCTCCACCACTGAAGGCATTGGGGTCAGCACCTTCGAACGGCGTCGGGCATCCCAAATCAGGATCAACGGCGGTGCCAAGATTTTGATCTTGAGCTAGTCCGAAAAGAACCTACGGTAACAGGGCACTCAACACCAGTGTTGAGTTACTAACAGTGACATCGGCTTTCAAAGTGTCATAGAGTTTCAAAACGATTTTTCGCTGGCCACTCAGACCACCTATTGTTCAGCTAACTTCGGGGTATTTTTATTACATGCTTTCTGGTCATCCTCCAATTATCTTTAGGGCAAAGGGGCCAGCGGATGCTGCAGTAGAAAATCATTTGTGGTCGCAATCTTTGCCAAATCGCAAAATTCGGCATCATTCGGCCTCGGAAACTCTGTCCCATGGTTGTTTTGCCTCATTGAGCTGGGAATACATGCAGAAGACGTTTATTCAACTATATGGCCATGTCCGATAACGGTGGGATGAGATGTCGTTCTACAATAAAAATTGAAAGCCGGAGACCGTGCAAACGTGACGAAATGTGATTATTATTAGCTCCGACGTCTAGTCGATGGATGATTCTATGCGGGGCGCCGCTGTGACTAATATGTGACGATCTTTTGAAACACTATGATTTTGGCATTCACTTCAGCGGCTTTGTTCCGACACCGCAACCAAGTTGAAATTCCTCCTGCTCAAAAATTCCTCGTATAGAGCATATCCTACGCTATCCAAAAAAAAAAGAATCGAGAGAAAATATGGAGTACTTGTGTAGCTATGAAAATATCTTTGCGGATTTTGAAACACTATGTCAACGATAGTACCTGTTACAACTTGATATGGACTGGTGTGTGAACTAATCGTTTTGGGATCAGGAACTGAGCTAGCCAACGGGCTGACGTGATCTACCTCGATGTGGAGCGGCGGGCCTCCTATTTGGTCTCTATCTCCCGCCGCTTAGCAAGTTGGCCCTAGGCTCGTAACCGCCTGTATGAACTGAGCGAGCTTTTACCGTGCACCAGTATAAATTATGGTCGTACCTACTTTCATAATTCACATTAGCAGGAGAGGATAGGAATGGAATAGGTATTTCCCAGACAAGGCCAACCAATCATTATTAAACCGAAAACCTAAGTACGTCGGCAGAAAGGGCTGATACATGAGGATATCTAAGATGGCGCTAGCACCACTGCACCCTTCCTGTCTTCGTCACCGCCAACCACGCACATAATCTGTCTCAAAGGTGAAACTAGGCTAACACGCAATCCCTTGATTATTCGTAATCAATGGAAGATCGATCGTTCGCGGGCATCGCCCATCCCCTCCGGGTCCCTATCGATATCGCTCACACCGCTCACGCCCCTCCGGCAGCTCTCGCACCTCCTCGGCCCTCCTCCGCGCGGCTCATGGCGAGTGATATGTTACACTTGAAGCCTAATCTACCTTAGGAATATGGTGTGAGGGTAGCGGACCTAATTCTAGGGCAGCAATGATCATGGTAGTGCTGAGGCCAGATGGTGTATTTTGCGAGGCCATTGTACCCAGTGCGACACCACGAAATACGCGACATGCCATGATGTTGGCAAAGGCGGCAACCATCTCGATCAATGTGAAACGATAATCGAAGGGAACCGCAGAACTGTACATGACTATGAAGTTGGCGGAGAATCCGACGATAGTGGCGCTGCATCCATGGACCGCCATTAGTCTGGGGTTGATTGACTGCACACGATAGACAGACTTACAGGTAGTAAATCTGCCCGCTTCGCATGAGGGAACTCGATACGCTGTGAAGGCCGCGGGTCTTGACGATTGACTGAAAGCGTGCGCGCCAGCTGTCTTCGGTAGCCCCGTCGGCCGCCAGACGGTAAGAGATTGCCAGAAAGACCAAAGTGTCATAAGTTGCATTTGCAATGCTCGGTAGACCATATAGTTTGTCGTTGAGGTTGCTTCCGCAGAGGTCAGTCCCAAGGATGTAATCTGGGTTTGGGATCATTTAGCTGTGAGCAAGCGCAGAACGATCAACACTAACTCGTATGCATATCTGCGTATTGGGTCAGATTGAGTGCTATGGTGAAGATAAAGAGAGCGCCAAATGCGACAGTTATGTGTCTCGATTTCAAATATATTGCTCGGACGCGAATGAGGAACAAGAAGGCAGTGCAAAATGCCGCTAAGCAGGCGAACGTTGCGGATATCCCAAAGAGTAAAGCACAGTTTGTGATCGGTGCCACTGTAGACACGCTTAGTGTCGTTCAATTGGTGTATTCGGGCGACAGATATGTACCGCGAAATATCATAACACAGAACAATTGGCCGAATAAACTCATACTGCGGTTGGCCGTTAGCCTAGGCTGTTGGAATGAAGAGCGGAGGAAAAAGCTGCGCACCGAGATGCGAAGTAGATTGAGATAGACCAAGTCAGTCCAGCTTTTGAAACGACTTCATACTCCTCCGATATAGACAGTAACCAATCGTAAGTATACCACTAATTGGGGTGCTTGAGGGGATGATCGTCGGAGAGCAAAGTGAACGTACTCACCACGAATTGCGCTACGAAAATATACTTGGATGACTGGTTTGCTACCAGCTCATAAATAATGCTTGCCAGCGATGAGTCCATGGGCAGAGTTTGTCGTGGGGTGTCCCAAGAGAGTCACGAGTGAGTCGTCTGTCAACGTCGCGTCGTCCAAGTTTAACTCTAAGTGTGATCGCTGCCTTTGGTCAGTAATACTAATTAATACAGTTTGTGCCGAGTCACTGGCCAAGATTCCTGGATCATCGTCAGTAATGTGTAACGTTGTATTCGGTAGCTTGAAAAATGATTGCGGAGCAGCACTCGCGGGGATGCATTCCCGCATTTAAGGAGATTTAAAGTTTCAGGCTTAGATATCGAAACACCCCCATGTTCTCCTCATACTGTAACGACGTGCAGGTCCAGCTGTTAGATATCGTACAAGTATGATAGAATATGATCCAGCAGTAATCTAGAAACTTTTTGTCCCGTCAAAAATGTGAGAAAGCAACTACAGCACTGACAATATCAGTGTTTCGCCTTCGGCCCAGGGATTTCAGCGAGCCGTCATAAACTGCCCCTGCTTTGACCCTTGCTTGGCAAGTGGATCTGGTCTCGGAAGAAGAGTCCGTATATCAGCAAATATGTCACCCGCATATGGCATCACTCACAACACGTCTCTGATAAGAGTTGATACTAATTGCTAATATCTGGGCTGTTAACCGAGATGGTGCCTACATACTTAGCAAGCTTAAGGGGACATCAGATTATCATTGATCGACTGTCATCATTTAGAACGTATGCCTAGGAGACTAGGACATCAGTTGGTTTATTATTCACGATTAAGCATTGATCAACTCGATCACTCGGCCTTTGCCAGTACGATTCACAAAGGTATGTACTTAGCTTCAGGGTAATAAGCAGGAAAAGATATGAATGGAAGAGGCATTTCCCTGACAGCGCTGAGGCTACAATTGGTGCTAAACCGATAAGTGGCCATCGGCAGAAAGAAAAGTCTGATGCATGAGGACCTCAGCGCTAAGATGACGCTGGCATCGCCACCCTACAGTACCTGTCGTCCTCGCCCAGTGACTGCAGACAATCTGTCCAAAAAGTGAAACCAGGCTAGCATCCAATCTCCCAATTACTCGTAATCCATGGAAGAGCGATCGCGAGCATCACCCACGCCCTCCGGGTCCCCACCGCTCACGCCCCTCACACCCCTCACGCAGCCCTCGCACTTACCATCCCTCTCCTCCGCGCGGCTGCTCTTGACGATCACATCCCACGCGCACGCCCCGCCCCTGCACCCGCCGCCCGACCTCAAATACGACCTGCGCGCGCTGCCGAATCCCGACAAGCACACGCGCGACCGGTGCGATGGGCGGAGCGCGCGGTTGCGCGGGTGGCTGAGGGCGGAGGCGAGGTATGCGGCGCTGTTGGACAGGGCCTTTGAAGAGGTTGCGGCGTTGGGGCGGGCTAGAGAGGCACAGGCACAGGTACAGAGAACAGGGCGAGAGTCGATGGTGGATTCAGATCCGAGAACTGGTGGTGCGCAGGCATCCGTGGCGGTGGGCGTGAACTGCGCGATGGGGAGGCACCGGAGCGTGGCGTTTGTGGAGGAGCTTAGTAGGAGGAAGTGGCCGCGGGAGTGGACGGTCGTTGCGAGCCACAGGGATGTCGACAGGCCTCGCGGGCATGGTAAGAAGGGAAGGGGGTCCAAACACACGGGGCGCGAGGTGTCGGATTGATAGCTGCTGGATGCATATTATTGACAGATATTCTCTTGTTCATTTTACGAGCTGTACATGTATTCCTCTGAATGAAATTGACTTTGATTGCAATGAAGTACAGCAGTGCGAATGCGAAGTAAGGAGTCGATACACGATCGAGTCATTGATCACAAGCTGTCGTCCGGACCCTCTTCCCACCACCACCATGGGCAAACTCAACATCGCCCACTACAAGTCCTACCACCCGTACAGACGGGACAACATCGACAAAGTCAAGCGCGAGGAGGAGGAGGCTGCTCTCGTCGTTGCCAAGGAGGAGGGCCGCGTGCTGTTGGCGGACAGCGAGGCGCGTATCGACCTGCTGCGGCACCGCAACGGCCTGGGGGCTGCCGGGAAGAAGAAGGGGAAGGGGAAGGATAAAGATAAGGAGACGGGTGGGGCTGGGCGGGCACATCAACCTTTTCCAGGATCCCGAGCTGGTGCGTCGTGCCTGCTGCGTCCTCCTCGCGCGCTCACGCTGATACACCCCATAGGTGCAGTCGTCGTTCTCGAGATCCGCCCGGGCAAAGAAGGAGGCCGAGGAGACGGAGAAAGGCGTCCCCCTCGGGCCGTCCGCGCAGGACCTGCGGCCGTGGTACGTCGCCGGGCCCAGCTCCTCCCCGGAGCCCAAGGGAAAGAACAAGGATACGGGTAAGGACGACAAGCCCTGGGAAGAACGAAAGTACGCTCGCCATTCCCCTTGCCCTTCTCTTTGCGCGGTCCGGCTTGACTAACGAACGCGACGCCGCCTTCAAAGCGCTCAACGACCCTCTGGCATCCATCACGCACCAGCTTGCCTCCCGCTCCGCGTCTGCGCCCACCGCCCCGCTGGCGCCATTATCGCACCTCGCCCTCCGCCCACCCCGCGGCCGCGGCGTCCACTCCCAGGCTAAGCCCCGCCCCCCGCCCGAATCCGAATCCGACCTCGTGGGGCCTGCGCGCCCGCCCCCGCCGCCCATCACCGCATGCCTCACCCGCAAGTCCTCGGAGCGCGAGCGCGCCCTGATAGACAGGCGCAAGCGCGAGATGGAGGGAGGCGACACGCCGAAGAGTACGCCCGGCGGGTTTTGCGGGTACGGGGACGTGTATAATCGGGTGGAGGTGGAGGCGGCGTGTCGGGGACAAAGAGGGTGGGATGGTGGGCGAGACCGCGGGAGGTAACCGCAATCGCTTCGCCGCGACCGCCCGCGCGCCGCTCATGAGGCGGATGAAAGAGCGCGCGAGATCAAAGGATCTATTCTGGTTCCTAGTATGTGTTCTTTATTTCCCCTCCAATGACACAGTTTTAACACCCAGGACAGGGAGACGAAGAATCCCCTACACCCCCATCCCACGCGACCATCGCAGCAGATGGCACCATGGCCATTGTCGTGGGCTCTGATACCACAGCGACCACGCTAACAGCTTTGTGGTACTTGCTTCTTAGGCGTCCAGAGGCGAGGGCACGGCTGGAGGCGGAGGTGGATGATGCGCGCTTCCCTGATCCGAGAAGTACACATTTGCACTGTTTGAAGTCCGTGTGGTCATATGCGCGCTCGTGCGATGCTTCCGTTTCCGGGCTGCACAGGACTCACAGGAGTGGGAAGGAGAGCTGGCGGGGTGGGAAGGGTGTTTGTAGGATTATTTTGTTCTGAAACGGCGCAGGCTGAATGTCAAGGTGGAACGCAGACAGTAATCAATTAGCATTATACAATTGCATGAACTGTGAGCTTGTGGGTTGCCTTTGACACACATGTTTTATTATGGGCATAAATTTTGTCAGTACGGGGCTGCATTCCACGGCATATAACGGGACCAGTTCCACTTTGACGATATACGAGCCTCAGGCTTCTTGATACATAGATATCACTAATGTATGACCCTGATATTCTGTACACGAGTAGATCGATTAGCATATTGAACTGATATTTTATTAAGCACAATTGTAACGAGAGTGATGTCGCATGTTATTATGAAAAGCACAGTCTTGGATAACGTGTCTAAAGTACTGCAGTGGGGCATCAGTCAACCAACTGGAAAATTGCCAGAGCGCAACATCGAGGAATACACGACATATTCTGATACTGGAAAGAGTGACGATGGCCTATGTGGGGCTATCCAAGGAGATATATATCATGCACGAGTATGCATCGACGTCTCACCATGATTGCTCAAAGTTACAGAGTATGTACCTACCTTACAGCGCTAGCTTCTCATTGCGTATGGATGAGTTGAAACGGCACAGGGCCCGTTGCCCGTGACTATTGACATGGAAGGCAAGTACACAAACTATTCTCGATATATAGAACTCTGTATAATTATTAGATTATGATACATGGCGAGTGGGTATATGTTACACTTCAAGCCTGATCTACTTTGGAAATCTGATGTGCGGGTAGCGGATCTAATTCTAGGGCAGCAGCGATCATCGTATTGCCGAAGCCAGATGGTGTATTTTGCGAGGCCATTGTCCCGAGAGCAACACCACGAAATACATGACACGCCGTAATGTTGGCCAACGCGTAAACCATCACGAGCAGCATGGAGCGATAATCGACGGGAACCACAGAACTGTACATGATTATAAAGTTGGCGGAGAATCCGAGGATAGTGGCACTGCATCAACCGACCGCTATTAGTCTGTGAATGATTGGCCGCTCACGATAGACGGACTTACAAGTAGTAGAGCTGTCCGCTTCGCATTAGAGAACTTGAGACACTGTAAAGGCCACGAGTCTTGATGATTGACTGAAGGCGTGCACGCCAGCTATCTTCGGTGGCCGCGTTAGACGCCAAGCGGTAAGAGATCGCCAGAAAGACCAAAGTGTCATTCACGGCATTTGCAATGCTTGGCAGGCCAGCGAGATTTTTGGAACTACTGGCCATGCAGAACTCGGTACCCGGAATGTGCCCTGCATAATAGATCATTCAGCTAGGAGGGATGAGCTGAACCATCCTTTGACTGACCTGCATGGACCGCTGAGTACTGAATCAGATTGACCGCTATCGTCATGATCCAGACAGCACCAAATGCGAAAGTTATAAGCCTCGATTTCAAGTATACTGCTCGGACGCGAATAAAGAACAGAAACGAAGTACAAACTGTCGCCAGGAAGGCGCACGTGGCGGACATCGCGAAGAGCGGCGCACAGCCCGGGACAGCTGCCACTATAGATACATTCAGCGTCACAAACTGGATAACTTCAAGGGGGAGAGACGTACCACGGAACAACATGAAACAGAACATTTGGCCGAATGCACTGATACTGCAGTCGGCGATTAGCCAAGCTGGTGGGATGAAGAGTGGAGGAACAGGGAGCGCACCGTGATACAAAGTAGATCGTGGTAGAGAAACTCAGTCCAGCTTTCGACACAACTTCATACTCCTCCGATATGGACAGTAACCAGTCCCAAGTATACCACTGATTGAGGCCCTTGAGGGGATGATTGTCGGTGAGCAAAGTGAAGGTACTCACCACGAATTGCGCTACGAAAATATACTTGGATGTCTGGTTTGCTTCCAGATTATAAATAATGCTTGCCAACGATGAGTCCATACGCATGGACCAAGTTGTCGTGGGTGTCCCGAGCGTCGTCTGCCGCTGTAGCCAAGTTCAACTTTATGTGATCGATAACCGTGTGACGTTGCGTTTAGCCATCATTAGTCACGGTGCCGAGGAGGAAGTTCGATCAGTTATTACGTGATTTCGTAAACCACTTGCCATTTCATGACATCGAGTCACACTCAGCCAACGCCGACATGCCAGCTGTCCTCGTTGCTCTCTGCATTGTGCCCTCTGTCTTGGCTACCTCAGTTCCCCATCCCTTGTAGTGATCTGAGAAGCCATTAATATTGTCAGTCACAACAATAGACAGTTGTCGGTTGACGCGGGAGGAGGGGTTCGATTCGTCTAACCAGGCACCATCAAAATCCACGCGATATCATGATCGGCGTTAGTCTCTCCTAGACATCCTTCAAGCACTCGTACATACCCATTTAGCCATAGCGTCAGAACTGACGTAGGCTTCAACCACGTGATGGGTTTAATTTACCCTATTTGGGACCCCGATCACTTACGACGTGTCGCGCTCCCCCTGCTGTTTCTTACCTTCTTGACGCGACGATGGTCATTCCACGCGTCTCGACATTTGCTATCTCATCAAAACCTGCTCGTTTTGGCTCTATACATTCAATGCATTATTTTACTCCCCTGAAACCTCATGTGTCTGGACTTAAGCGGCCGGGGACCTCGCTCACTCTCTTTTAAAACTCTAAGTATATCTTGTCCGCGAGTCGGCCAAGCACGATATCGGGATTCTTCTCAGTCTCTCGGGACCAAGAGCAAGGAGTCGAAGAAGATAGACATAAACACACCAGCAGAGTCCGATCGAGTCTGTAAAGTAGATGCCATTCTTTCGGTTAAGATGCAGATATCACAGTAAGTCGGGGAGCTCATCGCCGCCAATGCCGGCTGTAAGGGGATCGAGTACAAACTGCAGGTTTAGACGCTGGTTAGAGCGGCGCACCTCGAAAAAGGAGCAGAAAGGCGTCCCCCTCGGGCCGTCCGCGCAGGACCTGCGCCCGTGGTACGTCGCCGGGCCCAGCTCCTCCCCGGAGCCTAAGGGAAAGAACAAGGATACGGGCAAGGACAACGAGCCCTGGGCAGAACGAAGGTACGCTCGCCATTCCCCTTCCCCTTCACTTTGCGCGGTCCGGCTTGGCTAATGAGGGCGCCGCAGGAAACGCGAGCGAGACGCCGCCTTCAAAGCGCTCAACGACCCGCTGGCGTCCATCACGCACCAGCTCGCCGCCCGCTCCGCCTCTGCGCCCACCCCCGCCCCGCGGCCGCGGCTCGTAGGCGAAACCACGCCCCCCGCCTGAGTCCGAAGATCTCGCGGGGCCCGCGCGCCCGCCCCCGCCGCCCATCACCGCGCGCCTCACCCGCGAGTCCTCGGAGCGCGAGAGCGCGCGCGCCCTGATAGAGAGTCGCAAGCGCGAGATGGAGAGGGGCGAGACACGCTGGCGAGCACGTCCGGCGGGTTTGGCGGGTACGGGGACGTGTATAATCGGGTGGAGGTGGAGGCGGCGCATCGGGGGACAAAGGGGGTGGGATGGGAGGATGGAGCGTGGGAGGCGGTGGTGAGCGCTTTGA
>KV417497.1:497507-617678 GCA_001630335.1 Athelia psychrophila | reverse complement strand
TGTTGATAGGTCACCAACTTACTGATAGGCTAGGGTTAGGACACCAAAAACCGGCCCTAAACACGGGTCAGCAGTGTCACCGAAGCACTGACCCATCACTAACTCACTGACGTGGTCGGTAATAATTACCGACGGCTCACCGTAGGGTAGGGTTAGGGTCAACGCTTTAGTGACCCGAGTCAGTAACTTGCTGGTGCACCACAGATGAATGTGCCCAAGAGGAAAGGGCCCTCGCAGTGAGGTTCTTCCCATCCCATCCCCGAAGTCCCTTAAACGAGATCACACACATTACTGAACTGATGCAGCACAATGATGTTGGCATCAAAAGCCCTGCTTTGCTGAAGGGTGCGCAGAAATCATCCAGTAATTTAATTAATTATTTATTTTGGCAGCCTGGTCACGGCATCCAGTAGTTTGATTTATTTGGTAGCCCGTCAATGGCGGCCATCCCCCCAAGCCCCTTAAACAAGATCACACACATTACTCAACCAATTCAGCACAATAATGTTGGTGCTGCAAGCCCTGCCTCGCTGAAGGGTGTGCAGAAAAATGCAGTGCACAGCAACTTACTGATGCACCACGACAGGGTAGGGTTAGGGTGACCCCAAGGCCAGCCCTAAACACAGGGTATGTCCCCTGTTTTGCAAACAGATATAATCAGTACAGCATCTGATACCTTTGATGCATGAGGACTGATACACGAGGTATGTTTGGATCAATATTATTACAACAAGGCATGAAATACTTAGCCTGCATTAATCCACTCCAACACTGATTGTGATGTCCAGTACCGCAATACGGTTTCAGTAGTGTCTGCACATTTTCCAATTCTACGTCAACTCTCGATACTACCTCTCAGTTACATCCCCTCTCCGGTCTAACACATGGCGGAGAACAAAAATTGCGCTCAGCACAATAATGTGCTTAATGATGCCGCTCACATAAAGCAGTTCTATTTGGAGAAAGTCAACTGCCATTACACTGATCCCAGGACCAGAGTCATTACCCAGATAGCCACCAGAGTCATTACCCAGACAGCCACAATGATACGGGATAAGGGAGACAACCTCTTTCATTGCCCCGCCCCAGAGTGCAACCAGACCTTTGAGAAATATATGTCAGTGTACAACCATTTAATCATTGTTCTTACGCTTCAAGTGGAGAAGAGGTACAAGAGGATGAAGCTAGCATAGTGGAGAACATTTTCACATCAAGCCAGAACATAAGCTCACAGTCTGTATGATATCATCCATTGTTTTCAGTACTAACTACTGCTTAGAGCATCTCAGAAGCTATTAAAGACACAGAACATGCGGCAATGCAAAGCCAGAAATCCATGCGGGCGACAACAAGGATATTGTTATGGGAAGTATTGAAAACCAGGTTCGTAAATTGGAAAACTTAGCTGCTTTTCAAAACTGAGATGTACTGTTCAGGGCAGCAACAATGATGACTATGCAGATCCTTTATATGACCTGATGGCTAGTGAGATTCCCGATAGTGCACTCATCGGAGCCCCAGAGCCAGCACCTATTAAAGCCATACATGGGTTCTACCCAGATCAAAAGAGCCTGTATGTTTCCCACGCTTGTGGCATGTGATCAAAGTATGCAACTTGGTTTCATGTTAGTCGTGTTATCCTGTGGCATGATATTTCTAAACCATGCACAATACTCTCGGAGGTCATGTCTCCATACTAAAGCTACATAATAAAAAAAGAATTTAACAAAACGGATATACCACAGTGGGAAGTATTTTCTGCTGCTATAATATGTCATGGGAGCACTCTAGAAGCATGGGCCAAAAAGGATCAAAGGGATCGGACAGGTACTCAGCATCCTACAACAAAAAACAGCATGTTGACACTGAAAGCCTACAGGATGTGTTGCTGGACTATATGTGCTTTTGGAATTCTCTGGTATATGTGTGTATATACAGCACCTGGACATCATTCCTGCATGGATTTTGTTCCTGTCTTGATATATGTGTTCTTGTGAACCTTTGAAATGATATCCCAAGGACCTGACAGGGATGAAATCTCAGATCCTCATTCAGGGGGGGTGTTTTTGTATATTCACGATTTCCTGTTGTGTGCCTTTAATATTCCTCCGTTTTGTTAAATTCTTTTTTTATTATGTAGCTGTAGTATGGAGACATGACCTCTGAGAGTATTGTGCATGATTAGAAATATCATGCCACAGGATAACACAACTAATATGAAACCAAGTTGCATACTTTGATCACATGCTACAAGTGTGGGAAACATACAGGCTCTTTTGGGCTGTAATATGAGCTCTGTATCAACCTTATCTATCCATTATTGACGGAGATATGAGCGTATCAGTGGTTTATTGCCTGATTGGTTTATTGCTAATATCATGTGATCCAGCAACTTCCGCAGCAATCGGGGGTCAGATTTAGATTCACCTGAAAAAAGGCTTCCAGATGTGATCCCCAAATATAGCAATAGCTCCCAATTTCATTTTTTTTACCGTCCTGATGCCCCACCAACCCAATCATTTCCTAATCAGGAAAATCACACTCTCAGCTCACCCCCATCTGTCACCCCAGCTCCGGTGAGGTGCTGTATGCAGCTCTACCGAGAGCTACACTTCCGGCTGGCCTGAAAAGCTGGCATGAGCTTGTGTGATGCTGTCGCACTTTCAGCTCACCCCCAGCTCCGGTGAGGTGCTGTATGCAGCTCTACCGAGAGCTACACCTGAGCTGCCCTCAGCCGGGCTGATGTTTACCTCAGCCCCTATGGGAAACACATGTACAGCTTGTGCAAAAATTACATAAATTAAGAAAACAGCAGGTCCGGGGTTTGAAGTCAAAAACTTGCACAAGCTCGTGCGAAGTTTTCGGACTCTCAGCTGGGCCTATCTTGTATGAGTGGCTTGATGGTTTTGCACCATGTGGCCACACGAGAAACTCGTGCACTATGTAGTAAAGGTGTGCAACACAAGCAACATCCCAATGCCACACCGCTCACCAGCAAGGACAAATCAGATTTAAAGGTGCTCAACATTACTCCTTCAGATTCTCTTACTAATGACAAGGTTTCATCTACAGGGTTTTCCCTGGTTCCCGGCATTTCTTATAGACCAGGTTGGAAATGCGAGCATCCTGGGTGCACCCAGTGCAGTTTGTCTGATACCAAGATGAAAAGTCATCAAAGGAGCCACAAACTTTATTTCTCTAATAGTTGCTTCTATCAGGTCAATGTAACCACCACAGCTGACCCAGGCATTCCTCCTCCCAACTCTGACGCTGCCAAGTATTTAGCAGATGTCTATCAAGGAGTCATTGAGGAGCTCTCATCATCCATCCGCTTGAATGACACCGACACCTCCCCCTTTCTGCAGCGGCATCGGTCCTGGATGGAGATCAAGGGTGATACATCCCCTGAAACCATCACATATTGAGTGTCTGCACCTCAGAGCAGCGAACCTGGTCTTATTGATCTCATTGGGCGTGTGGATGAGTACTTTAAGGAAATTATTGCCAAAATGACCGGCTTAGGCTCTGAGGCTTGAATGTTAACACTCAGACACTACTGCCATCGGGTAAGCCACTTTGTCTGATTATTACGAACTAGGCAGCTTATTTCAGTGGACCTGGCCTGCTCAATCAATATAATCCCAGCAACCACTAGTTAGGCCTTTTGTCCAAATTGCAGCTGTAGCTGGGGCCAATATTTAATTATTTTGCACCTGCCAGCTGCATAGAATATTAATTATTGCCTAGCTACTGCTGTGAACATTATCAATTACTGCCCAGCTGGCTGGCAGGCTTGGGGCTGGCCTGGCAGGGGCCCAGGGCTGGGTGCTGGGTGCCCGGGGCTGGGTAGCTGACCCGGGTGGCTGGCCCAAAATGGATGTGGGTAGATGATAAAATGGGATTGCCTATACCCAATTTGGAAATGGGTGATAGAGGTACATACCATGCCTCACCGGAACCAGAATTTTCAGGAGAGTCCAAATCTGAAATCCATATCCTGATTGGATGGCTGGGTGAGCAGATATGGGCATTCTGGTGGTGCCATCAGAGATCAAATTTGAAACAGGGTGCTACGGGTACTATCAGGGGGTCATCTGGGAACATTTTTTGAGGCAAGTTCAGATCTGGCCACAGATCAGAATTTGAACGGTCAGATCACAAGATATCAGCAATTGATCAAAATACCAGTAAATCACTGATAAGTCTGGATATCCATCAATTCCTGATGGATAAGGGTGGCCCAGGACTCAAATTGCTGGGCAGTAATTGATAATGCTCACAGCTGTAGCTAGGCAATAATAAATATTCTATGCAGCTGGCAGGTGCAAAATAATTAAATATTGGCCCCAGCTACAGCTGCAATTTGGACAAAAGGCCTAACCAACAGTTGCTGGGATTATATTGATTTAGTAGGCCCTGCAAGAGCCAATATTGGGAGATTCCAGGCACTTCAAATTCCTCTGTATGTCCTTACCTCTTTTCCCAGCTGCAACATTTCTAACTCTATATTTGATTAGTCTGACAACGCTCCGCCCAAAAGAAAGCGGGAAAGCATAGAGGACAAACCCCCCCCCCCCCCCAATCTCCGTGCCAAACCTAGCAATGCTGAAGTACTCTACCATAAATAACGCCTCCTGTGCTGAAATAACCCCGGTAGGTTGACGTCCATATTGCCGCTTCAATAGCTCGACACCAGCAGATTCAATCAAGCCTAAATGCACTTGCTTGCAATGATGCCCTGAAGAAATGGAAGGGTTTGATCCTGGATGGTGCCTTTTGCACCGCTTGATGGTTGAGTCCATCCAAATATGATCACAATGAGGCAAATAGTTGCACTGGGATTGCGAGAGGGTGGAAAGACGACAGTGGCTTCAGGAAATTCAAGAGCAGTTTCAATCTGCCCGTGAAGCATTGCTGGACATGTGGGTTTTGGCAGGTAATTGTTTTGGTTATCAATTGTACGGGTACCAGTCTCATTGTTGATTGTAGAAAGACTTGCAAGTTCACAATTTTGGTCCATGGACTTGCCTGTTCTTGGACGCTGGTAAGGTGGAATCGTTCAGGCATTTGTTTTGGGTGATATGGATCAACCACAGAATCAGAACAGCTGTTGCAGAGGCTCTCACATCTAGCGACAACCCATGGGCCACCACAGGTGACTATGCAAATTGGCTTGTAGAGGTACATTTAGAAGGCACCATGAACCACACTAAAGTCATGATGTGGATCTGGGAGCATGGCCCATTTCCTTCCCAGACCAGCAGCGGTCTATTGCAAAATGTGGCGTCAACTTCCGGCACATCATCTGGCATTCCTTCTTCCAGTTTCCCAAGTGCCTCCCTGTCAGACCAGGCTGAGGCCAGCCGCTGGTGCAAGGATCATGGACTAAAGGATGTGCACCTTCAAGCACTCATCAGTGTTGGAGTGTCTGGCTCTGTCAATGTGCAGCAGTTGAAGGACTTGACACGAGACAATTGGACAGAAGTTAAAGTAACCCCTTTGGTCTGCATGGAGATTACAAAGGCATGTGATCGTGATTTAGAGAAGTAGAACACGCTATTAATATTCTGCCATGGTTTTTGTATTTCCCTCAATTGGTTTTGGACTTGTATTGGACAAAAGTAAACACTCATGCAATCCTACCCGCAAATTCCAGGGCACTTAGGCGCACTTTTTAAGGATTCCAAATAGGATTGATTGTATATACAGTACATATGTAATGCATACTCCATAATGCTATTCATCCCATCCTGATGACCCGCGAGAGGAGCACGTGGGCGCCATTTTGGGAGGATTCTAGGTCGACTGTTTCTTTCCGGAGCCTGGTGGGATTGGGGGTGTGTTCAAGGGCTGGATAGGTTTATAAGTGGCAGTTAGGAGAATGACTTGACTGGGTGTACCTTTTTGAAGAACTCGCTCCATTGCCTTGATGTCGTGCTTGAGGTCAGATGCAGCCATCCATATCTTGATGCACTGCCCGATATGCTGAACAGTGTGTGCCAGGATCACTTTTGTGTCATCTTTGTTTTATAAGAAGGAAAGTGCAGTTAACACACTTGCTCAAGCGCAAAAAGTGTGAATATAAACTCACAGTGTAACCAGGCAGCCTCCAACCACATGTCCTTACTATTTGGAAATCACTTGCACCCCGCCTTAATTATCTTCCGCGCTGCAACTATGTGCCCCCCGTGCTCCTCCAGACATACTGCCACAATCCACCCAGGCCCGCTAGTAGTATCAGGAACGGGTCGGCGCCTAATGAAGATCACATGGAAACCAAGCAGTATTGTAACAAAACATGGGGCAGGACAGACGAAATGAGAATTGTAAACATTTGTACAAGAATGTAACATAGATGGAATGGTGCTGAAGCTTGGAGGTTACCATGGAGCGCCGTTGCTCCAACTTTGCTGGGGCAAAGGGCCTTTTCACTACTTTTCCATGCCAGTGTTCCTGATCTTAAGCCCACTCAACCTGCTTGGGAAGCGGAAGGTACAGACTCTTGCCAAAATGGGAGCCCGAGGTATCACACTCAGTATGGATAAAGCTACACAAGAGAACTTTAGGGTGAGTATATCAAGTCTCTGGCGGGCCA
Source organism: Athelia psychrophila (assembly GCA_001630335.1). Classification (NCBI taxonomy): domain Eukaryota; kingdom Fungi; phylum Basidiomycota; class Agaricomycetes; order Atheliales; family Atheliaceae; genus Athelia; species Athelia psychrophila. The sequence goes on along the minus strand of KV417497.1, from coordinate 611,083 downwards.
TTACAGTCAAGCCCATGATAACCCATGGCCCTCGGGACATCCGCCAGGCTATGGGTTATCGAGGGTTATGGCATACACCAAGTTGGCTCGATAGGCACAGAAAATAAATAAAATTTTCATGTACAATTCAGATTGCTAATTCTACTGCCTTTGAGTGAAAAAATCACTGATCAGTGTCGGCTTGAGCTCATGCTGCTCTTCAATTCTCAACTCCCACCCAAACTTACAAAGAAGGGCCTCAATCTCCCGGGCGAGTTTTGTTGTTGTCACAACCCTCGAGATCCATCTGAGTCTTAGTGACCGCTGCAAAAGCTCGGCATCTGAGATGTCACTGTCAACCAGTACTTCCCATAATTACTGGCGGTATAATGCAGTTCATTCAAAACTGGTATTACAGAAATAGTAGTTGGATGGTATTTTACAATCTGAAGTGGTGTCATACCCGGCCCGGGGCCGGAATCATGGCTTATGAGGGTCAAAACTTCGAAATTCTGGACGAAATAGGTATGGGTTATGTAGTAAGGCAAGTTATGGGCTATGGCCCCTGTACCAACTCGGGAACTGCAAAAAGGCATGGGTTATGACAGGTTATGGGGTGTGACCGGTATGGCTTGTCACAGATTTGACTGTACTCCTATTTGCACTCACCAGGCAATTGGGGAACACAAATACTGTGCAATCAATTTTACCCCTGCCACTTCTTGTCACATTGTTGTTAGCTCATTGTGATCAGCTGTCAGCAGCAAACCCATAAGATGCTAAAGGGCAGGTTCATGGTCCTCGATCTCGCAAGCCATGTCCTCGATTTGAAATGTCTTCAGTTGATGCTCTGATGTATGAAGAGCACCAAAGTCGAATCTGCCATTGACATGTGCAAGCTGGTTGATAGAATTGGAATGGTTACATTCCATGTAGCTTTTTGCCCAATCCATTGCTGACTCCAACAACTTGTAGTGCTTCTCAAAAGCTTCAAATATGTTGTGCATCTGCTGCACCAGATCTTCTGTGCAAGGGTGGTTGACATAGTCTGAGTCCTCCAGCAGTGACAGAACAAATGAAGATGCAGTCACATTGTTTACTGATAGACAGCTGATTACAACTTCAATTTGCATATGCATAGTTGTTGCCATTGTGAATCATGTAACAGAGGTGATGTACTGAGATTGTGGAATCAGTGTGTGTGGTGTGTTTGTTTACCAATGTTTTGTGCAAGCCATCTGTGAAGAGTTGGAGCTGAACTTGAAGATATATAAAGCCCGTGGTTTTGTATTTTGTCTGAATTTCTATCAGTACTCAGCATTGCCACTATTGATATGTAGCCTCCAACCCGGAACTGACAGATTGGTAGGTGTTATAAATCTGGTAATTCATAGATAACTTCTATAGCTAGGCATAGATAGGAGTTAGATAAAGAATGTGAGCTAAAATGAGTTTAGTGTCTTGTATGGAGATAATGGAGCTATGAATGCTGTGAAATCATGTGGGTGCGCTCTGGAGTGCATAGTTAGATTCTTATGCAACTAAGTAGATCATGATCGTTCCTAGGTAACATAGTGTACTTTCTTAACTACTTTGCAGTGAATGTTGTAGGAGAGAGCGTGAAGTGTATGTTGTGCAGAGTCAAGTTGATGCACAAGATCACATGTTTGGCTAGGACAGATAGTGATCTGCAAAGGCTTTGAATAGGTTGAGTAAAAGGTGTTTATTTCAAGTAGTTAATACACTGTATTTATACTGTTGGTAGCTGCAAGTTCGAGTCAGACAGATGACTCGAACTCAGTGTTCTTGCTCGTTTGGTGTTCTTCTGAGATCACTGAGAAGCTTCCAGGAGTTGTGATAGCCTTTGAGTCTCATTCTCAAATGTTACAGAAGATAAGAGAGGTTTATAGATAAGTTGTAGGTATTATGATATGAGATGCGGAGGATGGAAATGCACGAAGTGCGTGCAAGTGGTGTGTGTGCACATGTCTATTGGTACCACACTCTCGCTGTAAGTACTCTGAAGGGCCGGCAGCTGTGTCCAGGGGGGGGACTGGCTCGTGCGCTTCAGGGGGGGTAGGTCGTGTGGGTAGAGTGTGCTCCAACCAACAGTTCCTGTGTTCGGGTGAGGGGTGATGCTTGAGAGGGACGGGATGGATGGGATCGGTAAGGAATGGGGTGCGGAAGGGATGCGAAGGGATGCGGTAGGAAACCGATAAAATATGGTACGGGTCCGAAACGAGTAGGTAGGGAAAGTGGTAGGTAAACGAATGTATGTGGAAGGGATGCGGTAGGGTCCGGTGTGAGTCCGGTAGGGTATGGTACGGGTCCGGTACGGGTGCGGAACGATTCGGTACGGAAAGCGAAGAGCGGCGGATACGAATGGGATGCGGGTCCGAAGTGATACGAAGCAAAACACAACACACACAAAGCGATAGGGATAGAGCCGGAAACCCGGAGACTTAAATATGAAGCACACACACACAGAGGGGAAGGTAAGTTGTATTGTGGGTGCACCATAAGGTCACTTAAGTATTGTAAATGAATGGGAAGTATCTAACATGTGTTTGCCATGAGTCCTGACTGATCCGGAGCTCTCGCCATGCTGTCTGCCATGCGGCACGAATACTATGTAATCTAATCAAGCCTGTATGTGATATGTAAGTGGTCCGGAACGTCTCCGACACGTGCCGCAGTCCCTGCGGACCCATGATCAAAATACCCGAAGCATGAGGTGACTAGCCTGCGGAAATCCGGACTGTTGTACTGGAAACATCGGCAGCATCGGCAGTCCGGCGGGAGCGGCGGAGGCTTCGGCAGTCCGGGAAAGGCTTCGGAGGTGCGGGAACGCTTTCGGAGGTGCGGGGACGACAGCGGAAATATGGGAACAGCATCGAGAGTGAGGGAGACATAGCTGCGAAACCGAGATGGACCGAAACACGTGATGCGGCACCTAGAACATCCCCACGCTCTACATCGCCAAGGGAGCATGGTGTCAGTGACACTTAGAGGTGATTCCGCAAAAGAACAAGATCGAGAAGTTTTCAGCAAGATTGTCTGATGCGGACTCACCCTTAAGTGTTACTGATACCGTGCTCCCTTGGCAAGAGCGTGGTACCAATATATGTGTGTGCACGAGCCACTTGCACGCACTTCACACATTTCCATCCTCCGCATCTCATATCATAACAGTAAATACATTCTCTGACATGTAGCTAATGACTATGTATGTAAATATGAAATCTTAATAGTAGAGCCTGAGCACAGGCTGGCCATAAGGCCTCTCGACTCTAAAACAATGCTCTTTGTTGGTGTGGCCATGGCTATGGCTATCAATAGCCAAATATCCTGGTGCTCTGACTTTCTGTGTTGTTTGGCAGGGAAACCCAGCCCGGGAGATTTACGGGTTATCATAATGTGGCTTGTGAAGATTTCCACGTTGAATCAGGATTTAGCTACTGGTATGCCTCGATGCAGATGATGAGTTAGAATATATGCAATATTTTGATGTCACTTCGAACATCGAATCCAGCACGAGAATGCTCATCCAAGGTCTGCCCAAATGGTATATGATGCCATTGAATGTGTGCAGATGTGCTGGTGCTGGAATAGGGAATTTTAATGCGAACAGGGTAGGGTGTCTATTGCCGAATAAAATGTGCAGCTTCGAAGAGGGACCCAGTGGGTAACCTTCACATCAGGAAAACAAAACAATGCTATATCGCACTATGGAACAACAGTAGCCCGTGTAGTCTGGTAGACAAGTACCCCCCTATGTATACTTAATTTCCCCACGTAGTACTCCATAGCACTCAGTAGACGAGCCTAAAACCTATGTAGCAAACGGTAATACACTTGTAGCAGGCTTGTAGTATGTGGTTGCTTGACTAAATGCGCAGAATAGATGCCAATCATATATATTGATGGGTATAATACAGTGCACGGACACTACATTTACATATATATGCATCATACACCATGTCAATGAAAGTGAGTGAAGCGGACGGAAGACGGTGGGCGATGGGGACGTGAAAGAATGAATACGGAAGCCGGGGCTTACCAAATGTCCTTGCGATCCAGACACTGCATCCACGCGGCAGAAACTACCCCTCCCCAACGATCTTGTTGTACCAAAGGTACTTGTTTACCGCATCACCCATGCGTATCACCAGCAGTCTCTCCATTCGCACTACTCGCGACTTACGGCGCACACTCTGCGAGCCAGTGGAAATAATGTGGCCATTGATGGGCCAGCGAACATGGTGGAGAAAATAATGTGTGGGGATAGCGCGGTGTGGTGGTGGTAGTGGTGGTCGATAATGAAGGCAGGCAGAGAAATCATTCGATTGTAGCCGGCCCCACAGCCTGGGAGTACTCCACTTCCGATCCGATTGTGGCGCGGGAATTTTGACTGGGCGAAATTTGTCGATTCACCAGCTTAAAGTGTTTAAAGCCGCTCAATTAGCTTCAATTTTGCAATCTGAGAATGCGTAACTCACTTTTTGTATCTTCATGTATGTGCGCTGAGGCTATATACAACTTTTGTCAGAACATCATCCCGGCATAGTGAAGTCATCTACTGAGAACTACACTCAACTACATAGAACCTGGCCCCACTACAGCCTCTATGAGCGCTACATTACGGCTACATAACTAGTAAGGAACTATGTAAACTTTATGTTTTCCTGATGCATCCCGTCGAATGCCTGCGCGAATGCTACATCGGGTGGATGAATTCATTGAATCATTCATATTGTTCAATTCGTCCACGGGTGTCCACCGGGTGTTTACTGTCACGAGCATCCAGAGAATCAAGATATCATTAATAATGCCAACCAAGTTCGAACCGTCGGGTATTCCAGGACCCTTGCGACAAGCGCCTCCAATACGGCACCGCCATCCGCCCCACCACCAGGGTGTCGGGGACCTGCCTAGATATGCCCAGGAGCATCGAGCATGCGGCGAGATGGGACGATGAGCCAGGGAGATGCAGACTCTGGCCCTGCCAGCGAATGTTAAAATTGAATGATAGGCGGCGCCGGTGTGCAGTGTGCACATGCGCAGATGGCCGACGGCGGGTGGCAGAACGGATCGTGTAGCAGCTCCCGCGAATCGCGAGCGGCGTGGCCCCGCGATTGATAGCAGACAATGTCAGTTTAGGCAGAGCGGCTGAGACCATGCTAAGTCTCCGGAAGAAGTGTAGGCATTCGGGGGAGTATGCGGGACGGCACAATGGCGGAACATGGGCAGAACGCTTTCAGGTGGCGGAGCCGCTGGTCATGTTGATAAAGCTTTGAACATAGAAGATACTAGATAGTGCTTCAACATCAACATCGGCAGAAGTGGTCCGTGCGATGAGTTAAAGACGACCTCGCGCGCGGAGTGGGATTGTGATTTGCTAGCAGTTTAGGCTGAGAGGCTGGGACCAGACGAAGTCTACGGGTCCGAGCAGCGAAGCAACAGCGGGCGAGAGAAGCGAAGCTGGGAGCAAAGTGTAGGAATCAGACATATGCATATGCATACGAGACGGCACAACAGTGGCAGAACTTGGGCAGCGCGCGCGGTAGATGGTCTGTCCGACTCAGAGTGACTCGCTTAGAGAAGCATGAGCCTCGGAATATTATATATGCCAGCCAGTTTAGGCTCATCCCCGCCTGTTCATTGTATGAGCTGAGCGAGCTTTTACCGTGTAGAGTATACAGCAGGCGGTAACAAGTCTGAACCAAATTCCAATCGTCGAGCAATCCAGGTAGCAATACCATCCGCTCCAACAGGGCCCACGGAGTCGACGTCAGGGAGGGAGTTAGGGTCCTGCCTGGATAGGCCACGGGTATCGAGCACGCGGCGGGAAGGGCCAAGTTGGGCTGAGTACGATGAGCCAGGGACCTGGAAACTCGAGGGGCACGATTGCACCCAAGTTGCCCCTGCCAGCGAATATTGATCTTTAATAATAGGCGCGCCGCGGTATGTGCAGTGTGCACATGTGCAGATGACCGACGACGGGTGGCAATTGGATGATCAAGCTTGAAGGGCATGGGAGATGCAGGCCCCGGCAGGGAGATGGTTGTTGCGAGGAAAGCGAGCGTGATGGGATCGATATAATTATCGAGAACGTCGGGTGCGGGGTTTGACTTGGGTTTGACTGTAAGTGCTCGGTGGCATACCGCATTTGCATGTGCGGTGGGTTGCGGGCAGGGAAACGTGTTGCGGGCAGGGAAACGTGGCAGTGGGAAGACGCTAGAAGTTCTCCTAGTAAAGACGCGACTCTGACTAGGGAGAGTTGGTTATAGACACCTCGAGAAGCGACATAGGTTGACATGCCGGTCGCAGGCGATCATCCGTCCATGCACCTCTACGCCCCTTCTGAGACTTTCCTTCAATTTGAGTGCCTTGTATCGAGGGAGGACTGATACATCTCTGCCCCAGCTGATGTCCCTTCCCCGCATCAGAATAAAACCCAAAATCCTTGATGCGGCGCCAGTACCCGAAGATTCCCCGCACTTATAGACTCGCGACTTCTTTCGATTGAATTCACGACTCGTCTTCGCGTACTTTCTCCCTCGCGTTTCCGTCTCTCTTCTCTTCCCCAGGAGCATCGTCTCCGCCACACTCCTTGTTACCCACCGAACCACTGTCTTTCCCGACAAACAACAACACAAAATGAAGTCGCCTTTAAGCGTCAGCCTGCTTCCCTGGCTCCTCCTCGCCACGAGCGTCGCTGCGGACCTCAACACCCACGCCGCCCGCGACAACATCGCCCACGGCCACAACCTGAAGCGCCACTGGGGCGGCCGCGGCGTCGACAGCCAGAAGACGAGCAGCACCGGCGCAATCACCAGCTCCCAGCTCGCTTCGAGCGCTTTGAGCTCGAGCCAGAAGGCGAGCAGCTCGAGCAAGGCCGCGAGCACCGCGTCCGCGTCCGGGTCCACGTCCTCCAAGGCTGCCAGCTCGAGCGCGTCCAAGTCTGGCTCTGCGTCATCGTCCGGCGCATCCTCGGTCCCCGCGCCATCCTCGTCCCCGGCGTCTGCGTCACCCCCTTTATCCACCGCCTCCTCTGTGGCTGTCTCCAGCTCCGCCACATCCAAATCAGGGTCTGCGTCGGGCACCGCGAGCGCGAGCTCCAGCGCGGCCAGCCCCACCGGCACACTCACCCCGTCCAGTACGTCCTTGCTCTCCTTGCAATGTTGACGACGCTAACACCCACCTCTCCTTACAGAGCCCGTCAACGGCGACGGCGGCTGGAACGAGGCCGTCACCCGTGCGCGCGCCTTTGTCTCCCAACTCACCATCAACGAGAAAGTGAACCTCACCACCGGCGTGGACACCGACGGCCGCTGCGTCGGCAATTCCGGCTCCGTGCCCCGCCTCAACTTCGCGGGGCTCTGCCTCGAGGACTCGCCCGTCGGCGTGCGCGACGCGGACTACACCTCGCTCTTCCCCTCGGGCATGAACGTCGCGATGACGTGGGACGCCGGCCTGATGTACCAGCGCGGCGCCGCGATGGGCGCCGAGTTCCGCGGCAAGGGCGTGAACGTCGCCCTGGGCCCCATGATGAATTTGGCCCGGAACGCGGCGGCGGGGCGCAACTGGGAGGGTGCGGGCGCGGACCCGTTCCTCGCGGGCGTGCACGCCGTGAACAACATCCTGGGCATCCAGTCCGAGGGCGTCATCGCGTGCGCGAAGCACTTTGCGCTCAACGAGCAGGAGCACTACCGCGGCGGCGGAGGGGGCGAGGCGTACTCGAGCAACCAGGACGACCGGAGCTTCCACGAGATGCAGCTGTGGCCGTTCGCGGAGAGCGTGAAGGCGGGCGTGGGGAGCGTGATGTGCGCGTATAACCGCGTGAACGGGACGGAGTCGTGCGAGAACAGGCATCTGCTGAACACGGTGCTCAAGGAGGAGCTCGATTTCCAGGTATGTTTTCCCCCCTGCACTTTGGATGAGCTTAAGCTGACATCGTGGCGCGCAGGGCTTCATGCTGTCCGACTGGGCGGCGGTCACCTCGCTCTACGCCTCCGTCATGAACGGCGCGGACATGAACCAGCCGGGCTTCGTCGCGTACGGCAACCCCAACGACCCGAACCCCGCGAGCGCGAACAACTCGTACTGGGGCGCGCAGCTCGGCGACGCCGTGCGCAACGGCACGATCCCCGAGGCGCGCTTCGACGACATGGTCACGCGCATCATGGCGGCGTACTACAAGATGGGCCAGGACACGGGCTTCCCCGCGGTGAACTTTGACTACAACACGGAGAACACGTACTACGAGGGGGAGAAGGTCAACGAGCATGTGAATGTCATGGGCAACCACAGCATTCTGATTCGCGAGGTGGGCGCGGCGAGCACGGTGCTGCTCAAGAACGTCAACAATGGTGAGCATCCACTTATATTCGTGATTATGCGCGGTCGCTGATGCATTTGCGCCAGCCCTCCCGATCGACTTCTCCAAAGTCAAGAACCTCGCCATTGTGGGCTCCGACGCGGGCCCGAACCCGGACGGCCCCAACTCGTGCAATGACCGCGGCTGCGACGAGGGCACGCTCGCCATCGGCTGGGGCTCCGGCACCGCCAACTTCCCGTACCTCATCGACCCGCTCGCCGCCATCACAGCGTACATCCGCTCCCTGAACCCGACCTCCGTGGTCCAGGGCGTGCTCTCCGATTTCAACTACGCCCAGGTGAACGCGACCGCCGCCCAGGCGGACACGTGCCTCGTCTTCGCGAACGCGGACTCGGGCGAGGGGTACATCACCGTCGACGGGAACGCGGGCGACCGCACGAACCTCACGCTGTGGCACGGCGGGGACGCGCTCGTCCTCGCGACCGCCGCGCACTGCGCGAACACGATCGTCGTCATGCACATCGTGGGCCCCGTGCTCGTGGAGGCGTGGTTCGACCACCCGAACGTGACGGCGATCCTGAACGCGGGCATCCCCGGGCAGGAGACGGGGAACAGCATCCTGGACGTGCTCAGCGGGAAGGTGAACCCGAGCGCGCGGCTGCCGTTCACGATGGCGAAGCAGCGCAGCGACTACGCGAGCGATATCCTGTACAGCGTGTCGAACACGAGCAATGCGTATATTCCGGAGATCAACTACACCGAGAAGCTCGGTGCGTCCCTCTCGTCCTGCCATCTCGTATATATTTACTAACATTGCCGATAGAACTCGACTACAAGTACTTTGACGCGAAGAACATCACGCCGCGCTACGAGTTCGGCTACGGGCTGTCCTACACGACCTTCGCCTACTCGGGCCTCTCGCTCAAGCCCGCCTTCACCTCCGCGGCCGCCGTGCCCAAGGGCAGCGCGACGCAGCCGGGCGGCGAGACCGGGCTGTACAGCAACGCGCTCACCGCGACGTTCACCGTGAAGAACACGGGCAAGTACGACGGGAACGAGGTCGCGCAGCTGTACATCGGCTTCCCCAAGTCCGCCGCCGAGCCGCCGCGCGTGCTGCGCGGCTTCGAGCGCAGCTTCATCAAGCAGGGCAAGACCGCGCAGTTCAGCATCGGCCTGCGCGTGAAGGACATCTCGATCTGGGACGTGATCACGCAGAGCTGGGTGATCCCCACCGGGGAGTTCACGGTGTATGTGGGGTCGTCGTCGCGCGCGCTGCACCTGACCAAGACGTTCACGCTCTGAGAATTGTGGTTTTATATCTGTATACTGGGCTTATTTGTGAATTGTTTATCTATGTTTGTGAATATATAATGATACCCGACGTTCGTTGAGCTGTTGGATTGTCGACTTTTCGGCCGGTAGCTGTGGCGAGTTGCCTCTTGTTCAGCTCCATGATGACTCCGGAGGCCGCTTCATCGCGGCTTCATGCCAGACCGTGGCATCATTCAAGAACCGGGAGCGGGCAGTGGCACGCCCGAACCAGCGTAAAGTCCGTCGAGTGACCACTGCCCAGCCGCTAGCCATGGGCGCTTGACTGCGATTGTTATCCAGCGCCGCGATGACCGGCTACATCTACCAGGTCAGAAATCACACCAATCGTGCAGACCTGCTCGCTGACGTCCGCCATACCAGGCCGTCCCCTCCTTCTTTGCTCAAGACGACCCCTTGGCGGAACCTGACGACATCGGAGCTGTGAGTTGCCGCAAGCGTCCAAGCTGCGCGACGAGAATCTGAAGTATGCCCTGTAGCTCCCGCCTCGTTTTGGGCTCTTGGACGATTCTCCCGATCACTGGAGCACGTTCAAGCAGAAGATCTCGCAACTGAATGCGGACGCGAAGGATGGTGCTGTGTACAAGGTGTTCTACCTTGGGCGGCACGGGCAGGGGTTGAGTGGGTCATTTAATGTCAACCGCTCTTGAGCAGTGCTGAGTCGTTTTGTAGACAACGTCGCTGCGGAGAAGTATGGGATGAAGGTCAAATAATATGCACAGTAGAGCAACGCCTTTGAACTGATCATAGCGTCTATCTAGCGATGGAACGAGTGCGATTTCTCGATCCTTTCCAGTGCTGCTCTGAGCTAAATCGCGTCAGGCATTGGGCAGTCCTCAACGGCGATGGCGAATTGGTTTGGGGCCGTAAGCACATCCTTCGAGCTTATATCGGTTGGCGCCATCTGACGATGTGAGACTAGCCGATGCGCTTCTGAGTGATGTGGGAGAACAGCAAGCAAGAGATGTCCATGCCGCATGGGAAGTGGAGATTTCGAACGGCGTTCCGCTGCCCGGGAAAGTCTACACCAGCCCGCTGACGCGAGCGATGCAAACGAATGCCATCACGTTCGAGGGGCTCTATTCAGGACCCGCGCCCACGACTGTCATCCTCGAGGTCTGAGCATCTCAAGTTGTCATTCCTGGCGGTCAATTGAAAGTCTACAACAGAACTGTCGCGAATACTACGGTAAATTCAGCTCTGATAAACGCCAAACACGCGCTCGCATACACGCCAATTTCCCCCAGTTCGACTTCGAGGAGGGCTTCGTTGAAGAAGATGAGCTATGGATTCCTTCAGAGCGAGAGACAGAGGCCCATGTCGAAGTGAGGGCTAGGAAGGTGTTCGACCGCGTGTTCGACCGCGATCCCGAAACGTGTCAGTACCTTGGTTGTTGCGCAAGTTGCGAGTCCTGGACTGACTTTTGACAGTCATATCTATCACGGCTCATGCTGGAGTCATCAGCGCAATGATGCACATTATTGGCCGAGAAGGCTATTATTTGCCTACGGGAGGTAAGTCCCCCACAAGGCTCTTTTGCTATCCTAGGCTTATCATGATACGGCTCAGGTGTTCTGCCTGTGGTTATTAAGGCGACCCCAATGATAGCATGAATTTGGAGGCATCCCAGATATTGGCAGTGCGTTATCCGATATCGGTCCTTGGCATGCTCTTGGAATAAATGCGCAAACTACGATTGCTGAACAGTGGCAGCGCGACAGTGTTAGTGTCGAAGATATGGCACAACCATGATGAAGTAGGAAAATATTTTAAACAACTAAGAGCTCGAGCTAACCGTCCACTGGGTGGCTCCCTAGTAGTAAATTAAAACAAGTCGAGCTCACTGGGGCATATGGCAAAATTAGGTTCGCCACGAGCATTTGCAAGGGGGACCCAGTTGTGCTAACCACAAATATTCGATGATGTTCAGATGTCAGCTTATAACGACAGTGCTCAATGTCTATGCTTTAATCGCACCCTGATTCAAGATCGAGAACGTGATTGCCGATCACGTTCTCGATCTTGACTAGGTAGTTTTTCCAGTGCAACGTAGCCCTCGGAGTTCGTCGAGAGGTCAGGACCACCGAAAGGCGAGGCATACCATTAGATGTTTCCTTGGAAAGCGATTGGTGCTTGAACTTGCCGATTATGTTTTCTTTCTAGAAGCCGCGGTGCTATCAAACCTAGAATTCTAAGCTTGAAGAGATAGGTGTCTCGCTACCACTCGTGTAGGTTGGTTTCTCGAAGAGGTATACGCTTCCGCTTCCAATGGTAGGAAGCGCAAACGTACACACCTTTCAGCCTATGGACGTGCATCACGTCCCCCAGGATTCAGTCAATCAACAATTGACAGAAGTTCTGTTATCTTTTTGAAAAAGTACAGTCATCTTTCAAAAAAGACAACAGAACTTCAATCACTGAGGACCCACAGGTCCTAGGATTATACCCGGGCCTTCAGCAGCTCGGAGGACCCCACTTCGTCCAACCTTCCCGCTCTGCCCGCCTCGTCGCATCACCCATCCGAAATATCCCCAGTCGGCAGCTTGCCTGTCGCCTACCTGACAATGACACTGTCCCTGTCAACTCCCCTCCCAGCACGGAAAAATTGTCCCCTCGGAAGACAGAAGATCAAACACCCCGCGCAATGCAAGTGCGTACTAAGCGCCTGATAGGGCGTGGAAACATTCGAAGACATAGCATACTATGTCTCCGAATGTTCCCTAGGCCTGCGGGCACGCGGCGGCACCGTCCCCATTCCAGTTGCTGCGATCGGAAGTACCCACCCACGCCACGACGGCTTATTGAGGCATGACACCTCCAAACACCTCGGTATCGACAAGCCTGTGGAGGCTCGCAATCCGGGAGGGCCGAAGGCAAGCTCAAGTCGGCATATTCCTTCCTCCGAGGAGGAAGGAATATGCCGACTTGAGGGCCAAGAGGGACGCGCGGACTGTGGAGGCGGACAAGTTGATTGTGGAGACAGATATGAGGGCCGAGCCGAGGAGGAAGGAATATGCCGACTTGAGGGCCAAGAGGGACGCGCGGACTGTGGAGGCGGACAAGTTGATTGTGGAGACGGATATGAGGGCCGAGAGGGCTGAGAGGCGGGCTACGATGCGATGTAGATAGTTGCGCTCCTCTAGTGCATTCCGAATAAGAGGCTCGTACGCTGCTACGCGGTAATTTGTGTGTTTTGCGCAGATTGGCCTGTTCATGTAAGATATCAGAGTCGATAGGTTGTAATAATCATGAGTCTGCCCGACCTTTCAGTTGTGTTTTTGGGCAGCTTCGTTGACTTTGTGAGGACATCGAGATTTGGGTAGCAGATAAGATCTGCGTCAAAGTCCGGTCTGGGACACGGAAGCTTATTTAGGGACCTTTGGCGCTGCGAGTCCCCGGACACCGTGTATAAAGGTTGCCAGCGCTATGATCAAGATCCGTCCGAGTTCATCATGGCTACAGTCAAAGTCTCACAGATCAGCGATACGCTCAAGCAGCAATTGAAGCTTTCAGCCCCGGAGATAAAAGAGACAAAGCCGCAACAGCCAGATATCGAGTAAGTATCAACCTGATCGCGCCAAGTGGGAAGCACGCACCGCTCGACGGCTCGCCGCCGACCCATCCCTACTCAGCACCCCACTCCCCGCTGGCTTCCCGAAAAAGCTCGAATCGCCTCTAGTCTGGGATGGCAGTGATTGGAAAGATGAGAAGGACTGGGTCTACGCGCTTACGCCGTCAGAGCTCGATGAGATTGTTGAGCTCAGGCCCTGAAGCATTTCCAAGGTAATATTTCAGCGTGGATGTCCCAATATATTAGTGCTGCCGAAGTCCGGTTCCGTTCGGTTCTTGGCCAAAATTTCTGAACCCAAGTTCAGGACCGAACTACGGCAGCACTACAATATATGTCATATATCGCCTCCAAAACTGACTATGCAACCACTTGAACAGGCCTAGACAAAACACTTGGACTTGTTTCGCAGGCGACGTTTCCTCTCCTTACCCTCGGGCCATTCTCTCGGGCATCGCTCGTGAGCTGCATGCCGCGGATTCTCCGTTCCCCGGGGTATCCCCGTGGGTGCGTACTCGCGAGAGGAATTAGTTATCATCTACGCAGGCATGTCCTCGTACATAGGAAATTTCCGTGTGCAAAATAATAATACTGGCGGAGTGTTGGCTCATATCAAGGATCTATCTGCTCTCTATGATGACCGGGCCGGGTTCTCCTGCCTACACGACTGACAAACAAGTGTGCCGATCCCTACATCATTCTTGGTCAACGCACTAACTTTGCAAAGTTGTTCCACACGGATGGCGGCGATATCGTCAGCTTACTTGCATTAGAAACGGCCGCTGAGGGAGGCGTGTCGAGGATCAGCAGCAGCTGGAGGGTGTACAACCACATCGCCGAACACCGCCCTGATCTTATCGAGACTTTATCTCAACCATGGCCCTTTGATGGGTGCGCATGCCGCTTCCTGCTATTTATTATCGCTTTCTTACGTTCAATGCTCGTTACAGTTTTCGCGCCGAATATCCTTGCATACTCCGTCCGCTTCTCGGATACGTCGACGACAAACTGATAATCCAGTATGGCAGGCGCTCTCTCACCGGCTTTCAGGGCCAGCCGCGCTCTGCCAACATTCCTCCCATCTCTGAGGCACAGGCCGAGGCCCTGGACACACTGCACTTCCTCGCCGAGAAGTACGCGCTCGGCCTTGATTTCCAAAAAGGCGATATACAGTATGTCAATAACCTGAGTATCTTCCATGCAAGAGACGGCTTTAGGACGACAAGGAGAATATGTGCGTTCAATCATCTTCCCTTTGTTTGAACGCTCCGGCTGAAAGAGCGCTTGCACAGACGCCATCTGCTTTGGCTATGGCTGTGTAATGAGGAGCTCGGTTGGGACATTCCTGAATATTTGAATGCTAATCGGCAGAGGCTTTATTACTCGTTGGATCCAGAGAAGCAAGCGTTCGCCTTGGAGCCTGAGATCAGGAGCCCGAAGGGCGTCATGTATCAGACGGGGTACGATTAGGGTATGATGACAGATATCAATTTTGTATTGCTAATCTCATGCCTTTCCTTTGTATCATCCGTCTCCTGAAACAGCTGGCTCATCATCAAGCGATACATGAAACTCGTACAGCTTGCCTCGGTTGTTGAATCCATCCTCGACTACGTCCAAACACGCCCGCACCTGTTCTTCACATCGCAATATTATACATATTCTAGTTCATCACTTGAAAGCACGGACTCAGGCGCTTCGCCCTCACCCGTCACCACTAGTACTAGACCCATCGTCGTCTCTGCCGACCTCGGATGTCTCGTCATGTTCATGATCCACTTGTCCGGTCTCTGCAGGAATTTTGGCGAGCGCCTCGCCACCTTCTGCAGCCTGCAGCACCATTCCTCCCTTAGCCAGAAGCTCTACGATCTCGAAGTGACCATCAGCTGATACCACCTCCAGCGCGGTGCCGCGCCAGACATTCTCCCCCTCTGCCTCCCATCCCTCGGTGTACAGAAATGCCCCATTCTCTACCAAGATCTTGACTATATCGAGGTTACCTTTCAAGGATGCCAACACTAGCGCGGTGCCGTGACGCGCGGTATTTGTGTGGACAGTCCCAGCTATCGTCTCCTCTGTCTCCCTTCCTTCGGTGTCGAGAAGCGCCCCGCTCTCTATCAAGATCTTGACGATCTCGGGGTGGCCTTTCAAGGATGCCAACACCAGTGCGGTGCCGTACCGCGCTTCATTTTTGCGGACAGTCCAAGCTATCGTCTCGTCTATCTCGCTTCCTTCGGTGTCAAGAAGCGCCCCGTTCTCTATCAAGATCTTGACAATACCCAGGTGGCCTTTGAGGGATGCCAACACCAGCGGGGTACCGTGCCGCGCTGTATTTGTGGGGAAAGAGGTAGAACCCTGCTCCTCTGTCTCCTCTCCTTTGGTGTCGAGAAGCGCCCCATTCTGTACCAAGATCTTGACAATCTCGGGGTGACCATTCAAAGATGCCAAGACCAGCGCGGTGCCGTGCCGCTTTTTATATAGGCGCCAACTGTTATCGCCCCGCTCCACTGTGTCCTCTCCTTCGGTGTCGAGATGCGCGGCGTTCTCTACCAAAAGCTCGACGATTTTGAGATGGCCTTGAGACGATGCCGCCCTCAACGCGACGCCATACATTTCCCCTTTCTTGATGTCAAGATGCGCCTGGTTCTCCACCAAAAATTTGACTGTCTCGAGGTGGCCATTTCGGGATGCCGCCTCTAGCGCAGTAGTATATCCTTCCTCTGCGTTCATATCCGCCACGTCATTGATGATAAATCGCGCCGCCTCTGTCAAGCCAAAGTAGCAAGTATAGTAGAACGGGGCAGCAAAGACATCCGTTTCAAGGTCGAAGATCCCGTCTCGTAGTCGAATCCAATTGATCAACGTGCAGCGTGTCGCAGGCCTGAAAAGGTCCAGTACTAAATTTTGCAGGGTAGTGAAATGGTTGATGTCCGTGCGGGCAGAGTGAAAGTGGTAAGCCCACTCGTCTGCCGCGTACTGAGCCAGTGGGAAAGACTTGATGTTGGCTGCGGTGATGGAGCCTGGTTTATCAAAATGCTGGAGATATGCGAGGCAGGTTTGAGCGATAATAGAGTGCGAGGTGCACTCGCTAGCTCGATATTGAAGTGTGACTCCAGGCGCGACGTTTGTAATATCCTGAGATACCAGATACTCATAAACTGAGAAGTGCGCTAGCTGAACCGTCCCTGTCCGAGAGTCATTTTTCAGTATTTTTCAAGTTATCCGCTAGTGGGATATCGTACCTCCAATCTCGCTGACCAGCCCGGAGCAGATGCTCAAGACATCATATGGATCATCGTATCGTCGGTCGTCCTTATATACAGGCACGGTAGAGTCGTCCTTTCCAAAATCAATCAACGCCACTGCGGCGATCTCCTGCACCGTCATCGCCCGTCTGGAGTGGGCGAGCCACTGCAAGAACCTTATAAGATCATCACGTTCAGAGCTTCGCTCGAGGATCTGAGAATATGTCTCGTTCAAACCACGGGGCAACGACTTGAGCTGCTTGTCCAATTGTTCCTCATTTCGGCATTTCATCAGCTCGTCAAATTGTAGCGCCACCCATCTGAACCTGGTAATGCCCGCAGATTAGGTGCCGCAGTTTTCAGAGGTACAGTATACATAGCTCACATTCCATCTGCGTCGCGCACGAGTACATCTCTGACTTTTTTCTTCCGTTCCTCGTTCCACGTAGGGAGCTTAGAGAGCTGCGCATCGATAAAATGACGAATATCGCGTTGGGCAGCCAGATTACCAGTGATGGATATTCTTCGCATGCTTGAGAGGGAGACAAGGCCGCTTTCGATTTCCCGCTCCGGGCGACTAGTGACCATCATGTGTAGTTTCGCAGTCTTGGAGGTAATGGACTGAATCCACTTCAATACTTTTGGTCTCTCGGCGCACTCATCTAGAGAATCGACGACAATATATGTCATGTCAAAATCCTCCACGATGCGTAGTAAAGTCTCCTCAAGTAAGGGGAGGTCTGGTTGGCGGTGTCCAGTGTCGCACGTGCGGTACATCTCTCCCAGAGCGACAGGAATTCCGTCGCACCTGTCGGCCAGCTGTGTAATGATGGATTTTATGAGGTTCTCGTGAGATCTTAACTCGGCTCGGGCACTTGTGCCATCGAAGAAGAAATATGCATAGCCAACCGAGGGTCTCGAAGCGCAGGAGGCAATAACATTCTCGATAGAAGTGGCGCTAGGAGACCACTTAAGTATCTTCGCGCATAGAATTGAAAAAGCTTACCAAGTAATTGTCTTGCCGCATCCGGCTGTGCAATATACTCATTAGCAGCTACATCCTTGATGGAAAGGGAAGGACGCACGACCACCGTCGAGCCATAGAACGCAGCCCGGCTCCTCCTTCCATTCCGTGAACTCGAATCCGTCGATAAACCAAGACCCGGTCTCTGCGTGACGTTTCTCCCGTGCGGCATTATAGTTGGGTGAGCTATCTGGTGCACACATCCATTTATGAATATCATTCTCTGCAGACGTGAGGGATCAGTGATGAATCAAATGCGCGAATAGAACAAAGGCGAACTCTTCTGTGTATCCTGAATTCCTCTCACTCGCACGTTCGTGTCAAGTTGCACCCTACCATGCAGCGTGAGGATCAAAGTCGCGCATCGCTTCCTACATTCTTCAACTTGGGAGGGAATGGTTGACGCTGAAAGTTTTGCTGCGTGCGCTGGTGCGTAAAAAGGCAACACATGAGGGCGATGAGCGTAAATGCAAACAACAGCACCGACCTAAAATCGAAGGCTTTCCGCTGATCAACGGGTCAACATATCGATGAATCAGCAAAGCGACATCTAGTGATATTCGCCCAATCTCCTCGATAATATCGACAGTCCCTCCGATCTCTGGCAAATTGGGACAAGAGGCGGCCGCACCAGCTAGTTCGCGAAGGATGTCGACCAGATCTCGAACAGCGTCATCTAATGCAATCTGGCTCTGCATCACCTTAAACGCAGACGCACAGGAGTTAGATGAGCAGCCTTGCGCCATAATACACCTCGATAGCCTCTCACTTTGTACACGGAAGATAGCACAGTCCAAGCCCCATTCAATATAGGATGGGTCTGCATAATGCAAACTTCATTAATAATTCCACTCAGCGAACTCGACGGACTTACCCCTGCAAACGTATCGATAATTGGCATGATCTTCTGGAGCACAGTGCCAATTTGCCCACCGATGCCGGTCGCTATTTGAGCGCCGTCAGTACCATTGGCTTTGGCTAGGCGTAGCATGTCTTCATCGACGGTTTTCATAAACTTCGCGTGGTCTTCGAAGACGAGATCAAGCTTGATCGAGATACGCGGAGCCATCTGATCTCCAGACTCGTTGGTAAGCTCGTGGTCTGCATCTGGGAGGAGTTATATATGGGTTTCATGAGAGCACGAGAGTCTTGTGAGAGCCTTACCGTTCGTAAGCAGATCAATTCCTCGCCCACTATACTTGGCCACGAAATGCTTCTTCAAGGGTCGCCCGGCAAGTAAGCTCCTACGAAATATGATAATTTTGATTGTCGACCCGACATCGAAGCGGCTTATGCCGAAAGTAAGAACGATTGACAAGACGCTGCAACGTCAGCGGGACTCACAACAACTGTTTCTCTTTCCATTGAGGGGCTGGCACGCGCAGTGTCCTCTTTGATCTAATCACCTCCTTTTCATTCACATAGAATATTATGAAATGATCTGGTTGCGGACTGGGATCCTTCTTTTCCAACTCGCCGATTACTTGGATGTCTGTTATTGGATGTGGTCATCAGCTTTGGGCTTTAAAACACAAGCGTCCTGCCAAGCTTGTGCCAAGCTCACCGAAGGAAGTGGCAGATATCATGGCTCAGAACAATCCCTAGCGTCTGTCAGTCCAGGAGGTGGTACGACTCAAGGGGCATGATCGGAGCCAGATGGACGGAGTTAACTGCCGACGATACAGCGGTCCCGCCTTAAAGGTAGCGCCGAAAGTCAACATCGTATCTCTACACGTCGATTATCCATTCAGGGGGTGATGGACCATAGTAGATTTCCCTGGATTTCAGTTCATCTCAGGACACATTCCAGGTCTATGACGGCGTGCCGTTGAATGTAGATGATGAATCGTGTGTGCCCACTTGGATTTTACGAACCAGGCTTACCGTAAGGCCCGCTTCCTGAAAGTTTGGAGGTAGGCGAAGGCGAAGAGCTTGAAGTTTAAGAAGAGACCAACAAGAGGCTGAGTCAAGAGGTCAATAAGAAAGGTGAGTGAATTTTCCCGGCAAGCGCCCGGCCCTAAAATGCCGGAGAGTTCGAATTTACCCAGCCGACAGTTGAACGGCACATGACCGTCGATTCCAGCGTTTCTCGTCCTTATCATCCTATCTCATTCCATAATGCGTAGTTAATTGTATACAATCCAAACCCCTCCCTCAAGCACAACACCCCGCCACCAACTTCATGTCAAATTTGTGCTACAAATATGTACACAACTACTTATTTATTGATGATTTCAGAATGAAAATCTGCAAGAGTAACAAGGATGCATATATTTTACAATGTGAAATGCAGACATGCGGCGCCTACCACCTACGGCTTCCACACCTGCTTTATGAAAGCCTCCACATCCTCCAAAAGCGCCTCCGCCTCCTCAACAGCCGCGAAGTGGCCGCCCTAAACAAAAACACATCCCAATGAGCACCACCTCTCTTTCTATTTTCTCTTTCTCGCTCGCGCGAGAGCATAAAGATAAGAGCAGCAGGAAAGCACACCTTTTCGTGTGCCTTGTAAAACACCAAATTGCCCGTCGTCGCGACCCAGCTCTCGGGCATCGGGAAGAGCTCCTTTGGGAAGTACGAGTATCCGAGCGGTTTGGTGATGCGCCACTCGGGGTCGCTGTGCTGCGCGGTTTTCTTTAGAGGCAAATCAGTATAAAATTCAAATTATCCCAGAAGGTTCTGTTCTGCGACAGGGGATATGGATGGGCAAGGGGAAGGGGAAGGGGAAGGGGAAGGGGAAGGGGGCCAGGACTGACCTGGCGGTAAGGGTAGAACGACGTCGCGATGCATTCGGTGACCCAGTACAGCGTCGCGCAGGCGAGGATGTGGTCCAGCGGCGGGTCGACGTCCGACCAATCTAGGAACTTTTCGCCAATCCTGGATTTCCCCGCCTCGTTAGCATGACCACACGTAGAATAGTATCGGCGATAGGAAGGGAGAAGAGAAGGGAGGACTCAGGACGCACCAAGCTAGCAGCGCCACCGGGCTGCTGCTGAGGACGATGCCGAGCGTGGCGGGCCGCGTGCCCTGTTCGATGGCATAGGCCCTGCCAGTGTTCTGAAACTCGGAGGCCAGTGCGACGCCGCGTTGCTCGCTGGCGCTGAGCTCTGCCACAGGCTTGAGCCCAGTGTATGGCAGGAGTGCGGTGGTGATGTTGACTGGATTATTGTAGTCGAGTGCATGATTTTCGTGAGCGGTTAGTAGTTAGGGGGGGCGGGCGGGGTTGCTCACGATGGACAGCTGAATTATGCAATGATCAGCGTGGGTCAATATAACATCAGATATGAAGTAAATTATCAGGCGTGGCCACCGCACCTTTACAGCTCTCGTATTGCACGTTCAGGATCCGCGCGATCTTGCTGCCGATATCGCCTCCCTGCGCAACATATCCCCCTCCGAAGCCGAGGCCGACCATGAGCTTGTTGAAGATCCGCGCCACGTCGATGGTGTCGAACTCCCTGTCCAGCGGCGGCGGGGAGGAGAACGCGTAGCCGGGGACGGAGGGCACGATCAGGTGGTAGGGCAGGGTGGCTGGCGTGTATCGCTCGCGCATGATGGCCAGGATGGCCAGGAACTCGAGGAAGCTGCCTAAATCCGATCTCGCGTCAGCACGATAAATCAATATTAATGTCAAACCTGTGGAATTTACCTGGCCAGCCGTGCAGGAAGACAATCGGGATTGCATCCGCCTTCTCAGAATACAAGGCGACAAAATGGATGTTGAAGTCGGTGCCTCCATCTTCAATTGTGGTGACGTAATTGGGAAACGAGTTGATTCCAGCCTCGTGCTTGCGCCTGCCACAGACGAATTAGCGGATCTGACTTCAATCTGTGTCTTGTGCGCCCGGATCGCGCACCAATCGAACTTGGTCGCCCAACATATTTTAGAAGTGTCCGCAGTTCATCAAGGGTTGCATCTGGGATGTCCACTTTGAATGGTTTCGGTGAGAGCGTGGCGTTGGCTGGAAGTTGGGTGAAAGACATGGTTGTCTGGATCTGGGATGAGTTGTGAACACTTTCCAACCCCGTGTATATGGGCGCGTCATGGAATAAACTGTTTCCGAGTTTATTGGTTGGTAATGTGATTGATAATAGGATCCAGCTGACCAGCAGTCATCTGAACCACATCCATATGAACGCCATCTTGGGTTTTGGTGTATCGTCACGTTATCTTGAGGTGTCGCGTTTGTCAGCAGCGAGGTATCGCGTTTCAATTTCATTGGTTGACAGCTCGACGCGAGTCAGGACTGAGGACTCAGTAGACGCTGCATAGGTTCAGAGTGATCAGATTCGGGTTGAGCGCGTTTGTGGGAATAAGTTGAAAATTACCACACGCTGTGGGCATTGGCCCCTGTTTCCACAGAAATCATCATGAAGGACATTGTGAAGGGAGGGACAATGTGTTCGATCCAGCGTTTTTGTACGAAAACATTGTAGATGTGGGCCAATTTGGGCGATTTCCGAATCATCGCAAGAAGAGTTTCAAATGTTGTTTTCTATGAGCAACTCCCGCAGTGGCATCGGCCGCTTCATCGGCCGCCCTGGGTTGGCCCCGGGTCAGGGAAAGACGTGAGAATTGACCAATATTAATAGTGATCTTCCAAACCCCCCATGAGCCCGCAGCGCTCGCGCAGTCGAAGCTAAGGAGCTCTCAAGCAAGCTGCTCTGACTCAACAGCGCTTTTACTGCTCAGAGTTGGCTCAGAGCAAATGGGACCTGCGGGGCGCGGCGCCCGGCGTCGACGGAGTGGCAACTGTCACCGAATCCGATCGATTTCACGATCAGCTGGTCCAATAATTGCATTTCGCCGGTTATCATAACACCCGTTGTCGGTACACACTGCAAGCCGTTATCTGCAGCAGCGCGCATGCAGTCTCTCGTTATAAGCTCGTTATAAGCTCGTGGTGGCATTCACTCGTTATTCGACACCATCATGTCCTTCATCCCCTCCCTACTCAACAAGCAGCGCCTCCTGCAGCCTGAGAACGCCCAGCTCCTCGCTGCAACTCTCGGTGTCGCCGGTTCTCTCTATGTCGCCTGGGGCCTGGGGAAGCGTGCCGTTCAAACCATGAAGCCCTCGTTTATGCCCGGGGAGGCGAACCCGCTGCTGCTCGCGACCATTTACGAGAACATCACCTCGCGGCACGCAGACGACGACGACCTGGAGGGCGCGGAGGAGTACGATGTGGTCATCGTGGGAGGGGGCACAGCGGGATGCGTGCTTGCAGCTCGGCTGTCCGAGGACCCAAATCTGAAAGTGCTGCTCATTGAAGCAGGTAAAAGGTGAGCGCCCATGTCGTCTGGATACCCATTTCTGGCTCGTGCTGAAGCAATGTGGGGTGATTTAGCGATTTGGCGCACATGCCCACCCGCATGCCAGCAATGATGCCCCGGCTGTTCGGGAGTGAAATCGACTGGCAGTTGACCACGGCTCCAGAGCCTGACATGCACAACCGGACCATGTGCTGGCCTCGCGGGAAAGTCCTCGGCGGCTGCTCCTCCATCAATGCCATGTGCGTATACTAATAGACATTGTAGGCATTAGCATATTAACATGCGCGCTCCGTTCTCTTTCCTTTTGTTAGGATGTACGTCCGCGGCCCCACCGCAGACTACGACGAATGGGCCTCCAAATACGGCGCGACCGGCTGGGCCTGGTCCGACCTCCAGCCTTACTTCACCAAATGTGAGACCTTCACCCCCTCCAAAGCCTGGGCCGTCGACACCGCCCCCCACGGCTCCTCCGGACCCTGGCAGATATCCTACCCACGCTTCGTCTCGAAGCTCGTCCCCGCGTTCATGAAGGGGTGCAACGCCATCGGCATCCCCACAGTCCAAGACGTGAACGACGGGAAGCCCGGCATGCTGGGAGTGACGAGGATACAGACATTTATCGATCAGGAGGGGCGGAGAAGTTCGACTGCGACTGCGTATCTGACGGACAAGGTCTGCGCGAGGAAGAACCTGAAGATAAGCGTGGGGATGACTGTCACGCGGGTTATACACCAAACGGGGCCGGACGGGGAGCCGGTAGCGGCGGGTGTTGAGCTCGCGAGCTCGGAGCACGCGCCTGTGAGGTATCGTGTGAGGGCGAAGAGGGATGTGATTCTGGCGGCTGGGGCTGTGCACACGCCTCATCTGCTCAAGATATCTGGAGTTGGGCCGAAAGAGGAGCTGGCGCAACACGGTATCAAGCTCGTCAAGGACTTGCCGGGCGTCGGCGCCAACCTCCAAGTACGCTTATACATCCACAATCTTGCGACTTTGATCTCCTACTGACACTTCACCGTGTAGGACCACCTCCTGATCGGCATGACCGTCAACGTCAAGGCTGGCCTCGGCCTCAACTACCTCAAGGCCCCCACGGGCGGCCTGTCCTTGTTCCTCCGCTGGCTCCTCATGGGCAGTGGCCCACTCGCATCAAACATGTGCGAGTCCGTCGCCTGGGTGCGCTCGCACGACGACCCCGCGATGGTGGACAAAATCGCAGACCTCTCCTCCTCCCCGCGCGAGCCCGACATGGAGCTCTTCTCCATCCCGCTCTTCTACCAGAACATGTCCAAGACGCTGCCGCCGGACCTCGCCGCGTCGCAGTGGACGCTCGCGCAGATCCCCCTCCGGCCCGACTCGGTGGGGAGCATCACGCTCGCCGACCGCAGCCCGTTCACGCCGCCCGTCATCCGGGCGAACTACTTCAGCACGGAGCACGACAGGCAGATCTCGATATGGGCGTTCAAGAAGAACTGCGAGGTCGCGAAGGCCTCGGGCGTGTTCGAGAGCTGGGAGCACCCGCAGCGCGCCGACGCGCTCACCGACGCGGAGATCCTCGATTATCTGAAGGAGGCCGCGAATACGTGCTACCACCCGTCCGGGACCACGGCCATCGGGCTGGAGAAGGACAACGGCGTGCTGGGGACGGCGGACTTGAAGGTGCACGGCGTGAGGGGGCTGAGGGTGTGCGATGCGGGTGTGATGCCGCGGATTACGGCGGGGCATACGTGTGCGCCTGTCATTGCGATCGCAGAGAAGTTTGCGGATATGCTGAAGGCGGAGTATGGGAGTGCGAAAGCGTGAGGTTTGGTGGAGGTGGGCCAGGGATACGGGGTGGACAGTCTGTTTGTATTATAGTCATTTTTGTGTATATTCCTATCGTTTATTGAAATGTCGTGCGTGGTTATGTATTGTCTCAATGGTTTGCATGGACTCTGGACTGCATAGTTTGCAGATCCAAAAATCAGGGTACCGGCAAGTTGGCCAAATTTAAGGTTTGAAATTGTGGCAAAGGTTAACTAATTAGGGTAAGATGGCCACTCTTTCCCTTGAGGCCTCCTTGTAATCAACGCGAAATCAATGAAGAGCAGCCAATCGATCTCCTGAGAGATAGCAGCATGCACATTAATATAGCTAGCTCCTCTCATTATTTTACGAACGTCAGGGTAACAGAGATATTGTGGCTGGGTGTCGTCAAACAACACTTTGGCAAGTACAACCTGAAGCCCTGCACCCTCCCAGTCGCCGGCCATTCCAGATAATACGACTGAAGCCGACATATGGAGGAACATGAGGAGCCGATAAGGGCACTGAGGTCACCGATTCCGCATCCGACGTTGCTGTCCGCCGCAAGGACCATGTCTTATGCCACCCCCCGGACACAATTACTTCAACTCCGCTTGTACGTCCTCGCCTTTTTATTCTGCGTTGCTTCCCCACGTCCCACATCGTCGATCAACAAGAATCTCGTACTCCCATTCAAACCAAAAGCCTCAATCCACACAATCAATACCTGCATCGCTGCTGCTTTGTCGCGACTTGATCACTTGACCTCCACGTGCTTCAATAACCACTCGTCCAAACCGATTTCGAAAAGGACACCGCATCGTCAACTAAACCAGACCTCTCCGTTTGACGATTCTTTAGCCAACAATCATCAAAAATACACCCTTGCCCGATCTATATCACCAGAGGTTCGTGAATCCATTTGCAAAGGAGGTCGATCGTTAACCGGTGGCACCAGCATCAATTTCATTCCCAGACGCTGCAGAATCGATAACATGGTGAGCGGTCATTTACATGGTAAACGAGGAGCGAGACTCACAATAGATGGCACTTTTACGGATAGATTTTGACCAACAAGACCTACAAGAACGCAATCCTCAACGATGAGTTGGGGAGATGGGTGAAGCCGCTGAGGAAATCGTCGAGAAATGGGTGGGTGCCAGTTTCCAGTAATGCAGAATAAGAGGCTGATAAGAGAATTATTTGCAAGAACGACGGCGACGGGAAAGATGTTTAATAAGAGGTCACCTTCACCTTCACTGTCACCTTCATCTCCCGCCAGCACCCTCTTCTTTCACGACGACCAGACGGTATCGTCGACGGATTCATCGCCCGCATCAAGTCCGGATGGACTGCTTAGACGGTCTTCCAATTCCTCGCGGTGTACGACGCCTGAAATCATTCAGTGGCACCTTCATCCGATTTCGCCTGATTCGCTGCCGGAAGCACCGACGATTCCTTCGAAGCGGAGTATCGAGGGCGGAGGTGACAAGGAAAGTCATCCTGGGAACAAAAGGGTCAAGCCCTGCAGCCCTCCCTCGCACGCGACCCATTCTCGCTTGTTATCGCCTCGTACCGCACGTGCTCGTCGGTACAAGGGAGTCCAGAGTCGCATCCCGGATGCCATTCGGACATACAGCCAGTGGCTTCGCGAATGGAGAAGGAGGAACATTGCGCGTCCGCCGTCGCCCCGAACTATGGCTGTCAGCTCGCTGGACACAGGCGAGTGTTTCAAAGGTGACCTTTGCCGATGGTCCACTGATGACGCGTAGGTACAAGCGCTCCCGCTCGGCAGACTTGGGTGGAAGGACGCGACCGTGACGTCCACGAGGACTCGCTTATGGGCACTGCCGATAGGAACCCCGGCATCCTTGCCGTCCCTCACGTTCTTCCTGGATCACCACTGGCCGGTATGAAGCCTTCAGAGCCGGTTTCGCAGTGTCAGTCATCCATCGTAACGGCAACTTGGCCTCCGCGCGGCACAGATGCCACAACTGATATTGGCTCGCGCATCGAAACGGTCCGCAGCGGAGACAATCTGCAGCCCTCGTACGAGACAAAGGGAGGATTGCAGGGCCTGGTCGAGCGTTCACCTGAATCAGCGGCGTTTTCTCAAAGCCTGGGGGAGTGCACTGCGGCTTTTGCGGCTTTTTCCATTTGGAACGTGGTCATCGAGCTCCGGGAAGAGGTTTTTAGGGAGAAGGAAGTATCTGCTGCGCTCCTGGTCGAGCTAAAGGAATGTACAGAGAGGTTGGAGCAAGTGAAGGAGGTTGCGTTGAGACGCGAAGACGAGTTAGAGCAAGTGAAGGGGGTGGTGTTGCAGCGCGAAGACGAGTTGAAGCAAATGAAGGAGGTTGCGCTGGAACGCGAAGACGAGTTGGAGAAAACGAAGGAGGTTCTGTCGGGGCGCGAAGACGAGTTGAAGCACGCGAAGGAGGCTGCTGTCGAAGAAGACGTTCAGGACTGGCAGTCGCTTCATCAACAAGTACGTGACATCCGGTGATCGTATGGAGCGCGATCTGATCGAGATTATGGTTCAGGACTTTTTCAAGAACACTGAGCTCTGCCTTGAAGTCCAAAGGTTGGAAGGTGTGGTGGCTGGTATGCTGCGCATCTGCGGAATGGGAGGTCTTGCACACTGCGGGACTTGCATCTGCGACACCAGATGCGATGCGGAAACGAGCAGCCTCGACATAGAGGCCGCGTCGATGGCCGAACCGATGGTGGAAGAGGGTTCCACGAACTTCTTGGGGATGGATGTTGGAGGTGAAGTCATGGGCACGAGCATCGCGCACCAGCAGGGCGTGGAGCCACACAGCGTATTACCAACGCACAGAGGGGAAAGTGACTTGGAAGGCGCAAAGAGTTTGATGATGCTGATGGCGGGCACATCAGCACATGAGGAGGATGGCGACAGTGTTGAACTGTACAGCCCTCAAACCGACGCGTTCTATTACCAGGAAGAGCAGGCGTGGCCCGACGTGCCAGGCGACGACCTAGAAGATTTCTCCACTGCTCCGGCTCACCACGAGGGATCCTCGGCTCTGGCACCAAACCAAGACGTTCACGCCAGCTCATGGATGGACTACAGCATTTCCCCGAATCTAACGCTTGGTTCGATAACTGGGGCGCCTGAACCGGGCCCAGCGGCCCCGGTATCCCTGCATCTCCCGACCAACAACGCGTTCGAAGGCGACGATGTACCTTTTACACCGACTGCAGATTCTGGCCCACCCCCAACGGCACCACCCCGAAAGGTGAAAGCTCTTCCGTCTCGGGCAATGGGCCGAGCGTGCCCTACCACAAACCAACGCATGGAGGCAGCGCCGAACTTCGAACAGGAGATAGCGCAGCAGGTCCACGGGCTTCAGGGTTTGCTGCCCTGCGTGGCATGGTCGCCGGTAGAGCCTGAGGCAGACTGGAACCAGGACGAGGAGTTTGCAGTATCGCTTGAGAATGCCATTGCAGGGGATTCAAACACAGCAGATATTCATTTTGATGACGAGGCCGCAACCGGTAGATCTGGAAGACGGTGAAGAGGGCCCAGCCAACGCTCGGCGGCGAGTCCACTCAGAGGCAGGTCAACCGGTGCGTACACGCATGTACAGTAATGGCGATTGGATTCTGATTTCTGGTACAGGCAACGATGAAGGGTATTGCGCCGAGCAGATATCGGTATTCCAGCCGAGGTCGCCGTTTCTCACGGTGTTAGCTCTCCTTCCGCCACATCACCCCTCACGCGCCATTTAGCTCTGCTCTGAGCTGAGCGTGATGGAGAGACTTCTGAGCATTAACAGGGGTGGTTTCTGAGGCGGAATCAGGGTAAGTAGAATCGCGAAACGGTAATGGCGGCAGCGGCAAAGACTTGGGCGCAGAACCCAGGGTACCTGGACACGGGGAACGGCTAGGGACGACATCGGGACAGCACATAAGCTTGCGGGGACGAGTAAGTCCCGATTCTTGGATGTTTTGTTCTCGCTAACCCTGAATCTCCAGCCATATCATGCCTTGGGATGAACATCCTTGACAATCGGCCGGGTCGCGTCAGAATCCGCTGTTAAGTACGTGTTCTACCATTACGCTTATAGCAACGCGTATGCTGACCGCGGAGGAACAGTCCACACGCGCCCTCTCGGATACTAATATCTACCACTGGAGCTTGGCGGTAAAAGATGAGTCGCCCCGTTCCCATCCATCCGTGTTCGTTATCTAACCCGCCTGACTGCAGGAAACAAGGGGTGGGATTCCTCGGGGATTCCACCCAATCCCGTGGTAGGTGATTTCTCTACGTTATCCCAGGCTGATTGAGATTCTTTTAGGAACTTTCGACTTTTTAGGGAGCGGATAGTCAGCAATGGATATGGCAAGCCCCCTTCTTCCGGTCCCGATGCATCCAGGAAGGTGTGCCCGTACACATCCGACCACGAGAGCCCAGCCGCCCCGTCCACGAAGGATCCTCAGACGAAACGTCCCTGTCTGCGCCGCGCTGCCCACGCCCGCCCGCTTTTCTACTGACCGGATTCTGCTAACGAGACTGTCGCCCACGCCGTCGAAGCGTGGGGGCGACCGCAAGACCATACATCGTCGCTTCTGTCTGTTATGCTTTTGGAAGTCTCGTGGATGCCTGTTATTCTACCCCATAATGCCGCGGTCCTCTCACCGTCCTCTCCATTGTTATATATCCAGGCCTCCCAGTCTTCTTCTTTTTAACTTCCCTACGTTCTCGATTACTAGCTACCTGCTCTACTCGTACATCTTTCTGCACGGACTCACGCTACTGCCATATCGCCGTCTTGGATTTCGCTTTGTCTCCTGCTCTGTATAATGCAATGTTGTTTCTGTTCTCATCTTCTCCGTGGACTGGCTTGTTATATGTTAACGCGACCTTGCTCTCCTGTCTTCCATTTTTTCCATTGTTTTGTATCGTCTTTTGCTGATATCAATCACATTCTTGCATTGATGCTTGGCATCTTCAGGAGACGCTAATCGACAGACTTCGGACCTTATATAACGTATGTCATTTCCAGTTCGCGAGAAGAAAACCTTGTTACCTCCTTGTTACCTCCAGTTATCCATCAAATACCTCCATGGGATAATCAACCTTGGCTAGCTTCCGGACCTTGGGGACTTCGTCAGGATGCTGGAACACAAACACGCTCGATGGCCGCTTGATAGGCTCAGTGGTACCTACTACTAGCCAAGCAACGTCTGCTGTACTTACTCGATCGTGTTGCACCCTCGTCTGGGCTTTGCGTGCTGTTAATATTCTGCATCTCAATGATATCTGGTTCTCTTTGCGTGCTATGTAGTTGGTTCAAATATGGCTGGTCACATGCTTAGTCGCGCCATGCCACTGCGTATCTTCTCGACCAGATCAGCCATCCAACTTGACAATAACTCTGACCTGCTCAACCAATTAGCCTACATAGGACCGCCAGTCAGCCGGATCTCATTAGCAATCCCATTAGCAATCGGTATGTAGACTCGGAAATAGTTTATTCCATGACGCGCCTATATAGGGTTTGGAAAGTACTAACAACTCATCTCAGACGACCATGGCCTTCACCCAACTTCCATCCAATGCCACGATTTCACCTAAACCATTCAAAGTGGACATCCCAGATGCAACCCTTGACGAACTGCACACACTCCTGAAATACGCCAAGCTCGCGCCCGAGACGTACGAAGGGTCCCTCGAGGACCGTAGATACGGTGTCACTAATCGCTGGATCCGCGAAGCCCGAGATGTTTGGGCAACCAAGTTCGATTGGTGCGTGTATTCGAGCGCACGAGACATAATTTAAAGCCAGACCCGCTAATGTGCTTGCGACAGGCGCAAGCACGAAGCCGAGATCAACTCGTTCCCGAACTATTTCGCCACAATCGAAGATGGAGGCACCGACTTTAACATCCATTTCGTCGCCTTGTTCTCCGAGAAGCCGGATGCGATCCCGATTGTCCTCTTGCATGGCTGGCCAGGTAAGTAATAACTGCCAAATTACACATGTAATTTTGTATGTCTCAAAATAATAACGGATGTCACGCTCACGGTTCATGATATTTTTCCACAGGCAGTTTCCTCGAGTTCCTCCCCATTCTTGCCATCTTACGCTCACGATACACGCCCTCCACCCTGCCCTACCACCTTATTGTCCCCTCCATGCCCGGCTACGCATTCTCTTCGCCTCCGCCGCCGGACCGAGCCTTCGACCTCCTCAACGTCGCGCGAATCTTCAACACGCTAATGGTCGGTCTCGGCTTTGGCGGGGGTTATGTCGCGCAGGGGGGCGATATCGGGAGCAAGGTTGCAAGGGTTCTGAGTGTGCAGTACGACAGTTGTAAAGGTGCGTACTGCTGATGTCTACTTGATCAGTGATGGTATATTAACCCATACCGTTCATTGTATGATATTAATTCAGCGGTCCATAGTGAGTGGCCCCCATTGCTTAATCACAACCACGGACATATATTCATTGCGACTGCACAGTCAACTTCTGCAGCGCCGACATGCCTTACACCGGGCTCCAACCTGTGGCGGAGCTCACCGCCGCCGAACAGCACAATGTCGCACGCGCCACCGAATTTATTACTAGGGGAAAAGGCTATGCTATTGAACAGGGGACGAGGCCCGCCACGCTTGGTATCGTGCTGAGCAGCAGCCCGGTGGCGCTACTTGCTTGGTGCGTCCTCGCTCGCTCGCTTTACTGTTCTACCGGCGAACATGCCATGCTGACGAGGCGGGAAAATCCAGGATTGGCGAGAAATTCCTAGAGTGGACGGACGCCGACCCGCCGCTGGACGCCATCCTCGCGTCCGTAACGTTGTATTGGGTCACCGAATGCATTGCGACGTCGTTCTACCCTTACCACCAGGTAAGTCCCAAGTTTCAACCCGCAACTTGAATTTACTTTAGCTGATTGACTCTGTAAACTTTAAAGAGAGCCGCGTGGTGGCACACCGACCCAGAGTGGCACATCACCAAACCGCTCGGATACTCGCTGTTCCCGAAGGAGGTTTTTCCGCTGCCCAAGAGCTGGGTCGCGACGACGGGCAATCTGGTGTTTTACAAGACACACAATAAGGTGCGTTCTCCTGCTTATCCTGCTCTTATCTTTATGCCCCAGCGAGAGAGGGGCGAACGAGAGCGAGAATGAAAGATGGTGCTGATTGAGATGTGTTTTGCTTTAACTTAGGGGGGACACTTTGCGGCCGTGGAGCAGGCGGAGGTGCTTTTGGAGGATGTGGAGGCATTTATCAAGCAGGTGTGGAAGGCATAGGTGGGAAGCGCTGACGTCTGAGACCCCATTGTAAACTATATATGCCCTGATTCAAGCTACTTCGGCAGATGTTCGTTAAATCGTAAATAATCATTAGCCTAGAATCGACAGTTGATGGTGCCAGGGATACATGTTGGACACGGCGACGAGAGTTGGCGATACAGGCAGTTCTGTAATAATCTAGGTGCAGTTTGTCTGATATTACAAGGCAAATCATTTGGGCCCTCGGCAAGTTAATTCTACAGACACTCGTTTTGAAACCGTCGATAATTAATTGTGCTTGAATAGACTGTCACTCTGTTGCTTCCGGAATCTGCGAGAAGGATATGGAGCTTGCTCGCTGCAGACCCATTTGAACAAGAACAAGCAATCTGAACTCTTCTGAAGTCGAGATAGAAGACTTGTAGGATTTGACACCGCCTCTGGTATATCTCCTGGTACTTATTGTTATGATTTTATATGGTGCGAACGCCGAGTTCGCCGCTGTTTCTATGTTGACGGTTACTCTCACTTCGCTTATTTCGCTTATGGACTGATATATATATTGCATGTATCTATGTAGAAACGCTATCGCGTTTGCTCCTTATTCCCCTTATCCCACTGTGCTATCGCCATTTACCATGATGTGGCGCGAACTTTAACACTTATCGTGATATATCCGATTGAGAAAACGAATGTGTGGCAGCTTATGGCTGCGTGGTTGTGCATCTCAAACTCTCCTTCGGGTCCAAGTCCGGCGAAACAGGTCTATAGTAGGAGGTATCCTGCCTGAGCTTCATTTAATTATTCTCGGTACTCAATATTTAGCAATATCAGTTATGTTGGAATCCGAGCGCCAGCAGCTCGATGACGCGTACAATTCGAGATGTAGCTGACGCGTCGGGACGCGCGTACCGTACGCGTATGCCCTTTATTGTGTTCTGATCATCATGTGATGTGGCTTGAATGTTTAGATTTACAGTAAAGAAGCCCGCACATATGTATACAAATACCCGTCGCGATTACTTGCCGAGTCCCGAACCACCATGCGAACCTTATTTCTCAACAAGTTAGTCAAATAACTATAAATACGTCGAAAAAAGATGCTCAGCGGTTCCCAACCAATTCTCGACCCGTAAGATACAATGTTGGTCCCGATAGAAATGCCTCGCATTTTCACAGCCAGCGCAAAGTAGGCGCCTCCAACCTCCAAGTTTGGGTCACTTCAAGTCACTGAATATTCCACAAGCAAGCGAGATCACAAATATTGCCCATTGATATAAATAAAAAAGATAACAGAATCTAGCGGAACTACGACTTCGTTCTAAACACCTCTCTGGTCAGACCGCTGCCCAGCACCCTTAGCACCCACAGGGAAGGTTGCATGCAGCAAGAGTCAACACAAATTTGACGGCCTGCAGGACGTCAAGATCGACGTTCAAACTGTGGCACCGACCGTCAGCGACAGATATTATCTGGGGAAACAAACACGTACGCGGGCTCGAAAAGGGCGGTGACACCAGGAATGAGGTTGATAAGGGCCTTGATTAAATCCGAAAGTGAAGCATCGAACTGCTGAGCTAGGGATAGAGCAGTCGAAGCCCCATATTTCGATACACAGGTAGCGATAGCCTAGTGGTGAGGTGTGAGATGAGTGGGGAGAGTAAGTGCGAAGGTTTTAGACGTACGAGGATGATAGCAACAACAATGTTGACGATGTCACCGACATCTGCTCCAGCTGTGCTGTCGTTGACATCCACAGCGGCGAGGAGAGTGATAGAATCTTTGATGGCAGTGCAGATGTCGTCGGCATAAGGTCCAGGGGCAGTGACGCCGTCTTTGAGAATATTAGCACTCGGATTGTTGGGGGTTTATGGTATGACCTACCGAGGAAGCTGGTGCTGGTCTTGATGGTGGCCTGGAGGTTGGTGACGATGTTCAAGATAGCCGCCTCATTGCATCCTAGATGAGCATGTGAGTGAGATTCTTAAGTGGCGTATTCAATTTCCAACATACCGCTGGTGGTGCAAGTGCAAGTGTCGCAACGCGCAAGCAAGGAAGACTCGATGACGGAACTGGTGGGAGCCGCAAACGCGAAGAGACCAAAGGTCGCAACAAGGAAAAGGAATGGGATGATGCGGTTGGAGAACATTGTGAATGTTTAGATTCGAGTGTGAGGAGGAATTCGAGTGGGAGGAATGAGAACGGGGAAGATGTTCTTGATATTTGCTTGCATACCCTTGCGTATTTTATAGGTTTTTCAGTGAGCACTGAGCAAACCAGAGTTCCTGTACTTGAACATGTCAGCAGACGAAATCAGCCCAACACCCACCCAAAACATTGATCGAATGAGGATCAGACATATGTCAGACTTCAATATCAAGGAACAACGAGCCTGCCAGTTTAATTCGATCAGACGCAGAGTTTCAAAGATTGTTCAAAATTCGCAGAATCCGCGAAATGTGGTTTGAATCAGCCCGAGTGCGACTCGTTTCCACTGAAGATAATCGTACACCGTTAAAGAGGCAACGTCGAAGCAGGTTACATAGTCTGTGCCCAACAGTAGTTGATCGAGGGAGGTGCAGCAATGTTTAGAGTCCTGATGATGCCTGGCCAGGCACACAGCATATGATATATTTGCCAAAAGCATCATGCGACTCGGACTCCGATGTGTTTCTGTTGGGGCAGCTTGCCATCAAAACAGTTTCAGATCCCCACAGTTCCTGCT
Organism: Athelia psychrophila; assembly: GCA_001630335.1. NCBI lineage: Eukaryota > Fungi > Basidiomycota > Agaricomycetes > Atheliales > Atheliaceae > Athelia > Athelia psychrophila. Next base: position 576,557 of record KV417497.1, on the reverse strand, counting down.
GGCGACTCACCGTAGTTGACCGCAGGTTCGTAGAAAGGCACTTGGAGTACAAAGGGCATGGAACCTCGCGGCGGGCTAACGTTATGACTTGTCGAAGTACGCCGCTGATACTGATACTTTTGGTTGTCAATAAGAAAGCCCCGAATCCGAGACGAGACGATACAACTATGCAGAAAACGCACACCTCAGGAGCACCCTAGAACCTCCTAGAACTTCAAACACTTCAAATTCGGTGCCATTCAATGTTGGCTCCCGGTGCCGGTAGAGAGCAGCGATCTGCAGTGATGCAATGAGGTACCATCAGTACTTCCGGCGGCGAGATAATAAATATAGTATCCTGTTCTCGGTTGTCTGCTAGCTTGCCCCTATGGTGAACCATGGGGATGCATCTCTATGATGACTGGATATGCATTATCATTATTAGCAGGAGCATAATCGATCAGGACGACCACGTAGTCCAGGGGGAGTAGAGATGCTCACTGAACCTCTGACGTGACGTAGTTTCAGGATAGTACTGGAAACTATAGCCTTGGTAGCTACCCGGTGCCGGAGCCGAGCATTGCTACAAAGGGGGATGTCCTGGGATGTCCAAAGTACTCAGCATGCACGTTTGCTGCAACTGGCCAATTTGAGAATCGTCACATGTGCCGAAATGCAATCAAGTTGAAGGCTATCAGGCAGCATATTGATCAGTCGTTGATAGTGATCGAAAGCTCTGGCACTTGTGTGACATCTGTCAGTATTGCGAGACGTGGTATTTAGACAATAGGGAGCTTACAGTACTCTCTTCAAAAACCAATGCGGATGGCAGCTTGCGCGTTTCATCCAAGGGAACATGTAACAGCTGGTATCGAGTCTCAATATACCAAATAATAATAATAGATAACACATGCGCACATCCTGGGCTCTAGTCTACCGGGAGGGTTCTCGTTGTCGTGAATGCCTCTATAGATATATTATGTGACTGGAATCGCCTTGATCACCACAGGTAGAACACCTTCAGCCGCATCGTTAGCAATTGCAGCCAATCAAAGAATACTTGGGGCTCACCTCCTGTAGGCAGCGCATAATCATTCCGACCAATCACGCGTAGTATTCCGTTGACGATTCCGCCATGGGCCGTGATAGATATGACTGCAAACAAAAATCAACCGAGGATTCGTAAGTTATGATGGGGTACTGACACGTTTCGGGATCTTGGTCGAACACACGGTCTAGCACCTTCCTAGCCCTCTCGTCGATATGAGCCTCCGTCTCTCGCACGGGCGTCCATAGCTCGTCTTCTTCAGCAAAGCCTTCCTCGAAGATGAGCTGGGGGAAATCGGCATGGATGCGAGTGCGTGTCTGCCGTTTGTCGCAAGTGTGTTTGCCATAATGTTCGCGACAGTTCTGTGGTGAATGTTCAATTGAGCGTCTGAATGGCACATTGAGATATGTTCTGACCTCGACAATGGTTACGGTCGGTCGAGATCCTGCGTACAACCCTTCGAACGTGATGTCATTGGTGTGCATGGCCCTTGTCATCGGGCTAGTGTAAAGTTTCTCGGGCAGCAGGGCACCGCTCGGAATCTCCGCAGCCCAGGCAGCGTGGGCTTCCTTTGCTTGTTCTTCACCCACATCAGTCAGGAGCGGGTCGGCTGGTTTCGCATCGTCAGAGAGTGCCAATCGAAGTAGAAACGAAGGTGTGCTTACGGCCCCAAACTAATTCTCCATCTCCGTTGAGAGCTGCCCAATATCTGCGCTGTTTCAGCCAAGGACGGCGCTGGAAAGGATGGAGAAATCATACTCGTTCCATAGCTAGATTGAGTGCGCGGATGGTCAGTTCAAATAGGCCGCTCTGCTGAGCGTGTTCTCTTACCTTCGTTCCGTATCTCGCCTCGGCAACGTTGTCTGAGAAATGATTCAGTGCGCTTCGAGAGAAGATGACTTCAAATAACGCACGAAACCCTTGACCATGTCGCCCTAGGTAGAAAACCTTATATACAGCACCATCATTCGCGTTCGCATTCAATTGAGATATCTTCTGTTTGAATGTGCTCCAGCGATCGGGGGAATCATCCAGGAGGCCAAACCGAGGAGGGAGCTAAAGTGAGCACTTCAGATTCTTGTCGAATACAATGAATGAGTGCAGTAAATTCACAGCTCCAATAACTGTAGGTTGTGCGAAGGGGTCGTCTTGGGAAAAGAAAGAGGGAACGGCCTGGTAACCAAGACTCATCGTTAAGGAGGTGAGTGGTCCACGGTGCTATTTCCTACCTGATAGACCTTGTCAGTCATGGCGGAGCTGAACAAGATGGCAAGTCCTCGGAGCTGTCACTCACTCGACAAGCGCCCACGGCCTCGGCCACAACCGTCGAATGGAAATGGTCATGCTCCCCAAACTCCGAGGCTGGGCCTCGGCTTTCCACGGAATTGGCTTGGTGTAATCGCGGCTGGTGCAAATCCGATCTCCAACTGATTTTAAACCTGCACCACCATGCAGAACACCAATTGCAATGTGCAGCACTCTACCACGCACCGTGACAGAGACTATATCCCACTCTCAGATCATGGATTGTATGTGTCTTGGACCTGCATTCACGCTCGGACGCTTACATTTGATAACAGGATTGGGAATCTGCATACGGCAGCGCTTGTGAGTGGCCTACCCGGCCTTTCTATTCTGGTCTGACAGTCGTTGTTTGTCTAGGTCAGCTTGGATGGATCAGGTGAGTGTTCACGGGTCACTAGGACCTAGTACTATGGACGATTGAAACCGACGATGGGGTCTAGTCGAAAGCTACTGTGTCCCAGACTTTGATTCCCCTTCCATATTTGCTCGGATTCTGGACAAGGACAAGGTAAGCGGCACTTCCTGTCATCAGTCTAGCACGGTGCTCAAACGTGAACTGTTCAGGGCGGTCACTTCTCTATCAGCCCACACACTGAGTTCAACTCGAAACAAAACTATCTACCTAGCTCCAATGTATGCGATCCCTCTTATGCTGCTGATTCACACCTTTAATCCAAGTTTCATTAGGTTCTGCAAACGAAGTGGGCATCTGATTATTCGGTCTGCTTCTCATATTCACATCATCCAGGTTCTTGAACGAAAAGGGTGTTGTGAACGTGATAGGTGAGATCGTCCTTACTCCCTCTGTGACATGAACATCCCCTGAGAACATGTTTGTATAGATTACCTGCCTCGCAACCCCTCTGGCGAGACGAGCACGCCCTTCCTCTTCTGGCTCATTCGCCGCATAGAGGTAAACATCATTCTTCGCGCCCATATTCCCATATCCTCATCTCACTTCGTCGTCGTCAGGTAGTCCGCGGCACAGTCCCCCTCCGCATGGAATGCGCCCCCGCGTTTGATTATGCGCGCGCCAAACACACCACTTCTATCATCCCGGATGACACGCAGGCCGGTCCCACGCAGCAGAAGGTTCTCTTTGAATCCGAGAAGCTCAAGCTTGATCTGCGCTTCGTCGCCGAAAGCACGATGGAGGACGTCCCCCCGCCCACCGTCGAGCTCAAGTACCTTGACCTGACGTCCAAGGGTCATCTGGGCCCCGCGGCGTATTGCGATCTCGATCTGCACGAGGGACAGGTTGTCACTTTTGTGCTTCGAACGCCGCCGCCGCCAAGTGAGGCCCAGAAGCTGGTGCCGACGCTGGAGCGGGCGGGCAACCTAGGTGTGACCATGGAACGTGCGTCGTCTCCTAAAGCTGGTCCATGTCTGGAGCTAAAAATGAACGTAGGGCTCACAGCTTCCGCATCCAAATTGCGTGACTTCGAGGACCCTTTTCTTACAAAGGAACTTCTCGCCAAACTGCTCAAGGTGAGCTCGCCGCTGATTGAATTTATGCCAGCCACTCACATATCTTTCAGCTCACCAATACATACTGGAACAGCTGGATCCGGCGATCTCTTTATCAAGGATCGTGGAAGGAAGCGGTACATCGCAGTGCTCTCGCGCTCAAGCTGTTGATTTACGAGCCTACCGGTTTGTCATGGGCCTTGTCGTTATCAAAACGTGCAATGTACTGAATCGACTGGTTTCGCTCAGGTGCTGTGGTTGCGAGTCCTACGTTCAGTTTGCCAGAGTTCATAGGCGGGACGAGGAACTGGTACGGCCATTTTGATCTGTCCCACAGCGTAGTAATCTGACGTCAAATAGGGACTATCGGTTCGAAGCCTTGGAATTTCAAGAATGAACGTTTTATCTGACATCAGTCCAGAGCTTCGTGGATTCGTGACTCTTCCTTTACGCTTTATGCACTTATTCGATTGGGTTACACTTACGAGGCCAACGGTATGCTACAGACTCTTTGCGAGCGTATATTTCATCAGCTGACATACTTATAGCCTACATGGAGTTCATCTTCGAGCGCCTGAAGGACAAGAACCCAGACGGCTCACTTCAGATCATGTGCGCTTTCTTCAATATCGACTTATTGATATGTCTTGTTGACGTCCTTCCCGTTAGGTACACGATACACGGAGGCAAGGATCTTGAAGAGATCGAGTTGACCCATTTAGATGGGCATAAGGGCTCGAAGCCTGTCAGGATTGGTAACGGAGCGGCGGATCATTTGCAATTGGTATGGCTATGTGGCCGTCTTTGGACTTTGGACAATGGCTAATCTATTAACGCACAGGACATCTATGGAGAATTGTGAGCTTCGTAAGTAGTTTTGCACCTCTTCCAGACTTCGCTTAATCATCTAATCTGTATGGGTAGATGGCCTTGTTATTGGTGCGGCTCATCATATTACGCAGGCTCGATTGTATCTACTTGGGCCAGAAGTATGGCAAGCCACTGGTAAGCCCGAGTTCATACTGAAGATGACTGAATCTAATTTATTCTTGATTAGTCGTATGATACCTGGTATGTGACGCTATTCTCCTTAGAACATTGTTGGTCTTATGTAATCAAAACCTGACGCAGGGTGGCTGTTCGAGAGCTGTAAGTTCAAACTCTTAAGGATATGTTTAACCTGCTGACAAACCCATCTCTCACAGTGTCGATTGTGAGTTTTGCACAATAACCATATGCGGGAATTGACGAAACATCGCAGATGTCGTGAAAAACTACAAGGAACCCGACCTGTACGACTCTAATCCTTCTACATAACGCTATATGCTAAAGTTGTTTTCAAATTAGATCAATCTGGTCTGTCCCAGTGCATGAAAAGTGCAGTAGCGACCACTGACGATTGCTACCAGGGAGGTGCGCAACAAGAAGCGTCATTTTACGGTGAGTGTTATGTTTCTCTTTTTGTACAATATTCTCATCCGTGTTTCATAAGTATTCCAAGGTACAAACTTTTCTACTCGTCTTGTGCTCATCTAACTTCTGTTCTCTACTGTTAGATTATGCTGTGGTGAGTGATTTTACGATTGCTGGATACGCAAAGTAGTTAAAACTACTCCCACAACTCTCAGGGTAGCCATGGACCGAGGTATATACCGGAACGCGGATATCAATCTGCAAACCTATTTGACTTATATCATATTGTCATATAGGTCTCCGCCTCGCAGACAAGAGGTCTCTTCCATGCCCAAACCGCAACGCGTGGATTGCAGCGCGCGATGATCTGTACGAGGAAATCATGCACAAAGCATGGAATCCTGAACTGCAAATCTTTGGCCAGAGTTACGAGGAAACCCACATCCTGGACTCGTCGGTGCTTGTCATGCCCTTGGTCTTCTTCATGCAACCGGTACGTTTTGAAAGATATCCACTTCTATCAGCAATGGAAACTGAAGCATGTGCGCTGATACGTAGTCGGATCCTCGCTTTGTAAGCACGTTGAAGCACATTCTTCGTACGCCCGATCGGGGAGGCTTGACGTCGAACGTAAGAACCGGTTCCATGACTCTCTTATGTTGTAACTGATAGAAAACGGCGAATCTGCTAGAATCTTGTGTACCGGTATGATGTCACCAAGTCCGACGACGGCGTCGGAGGGGAGGAGGGAACATTTTGTCTCTGCACTTTATGGTGCGAAGACTAGAATATATGTTTTTCAATGACTTACGCTATTTGTAGGTGTGTTGAAGCTTTGACCCGCGCTGGAGCCTACGACAAGCTGCTTCTCCAAAGGGCGGTAGCGATGTTTGAGGTACAACCTTTCAAAACTGCCGATGCCATTCACACACTGACATGGTCTTTTCAGGACTTCCTTTTGTATACCAACCATCTCGGCTTGTGCACTGAAGAAGTCTCAGAATCTGGGGAATCGTGAGTGTTTACTCGCTCTACTCCTTCCCATTCTTACTGTTTGTTTTTCTCAAAGTCTTGGCAACGCGGTTCAAGGGTTCACGTGAGTTCGAAGTTTCTCCGGCTCGTAATAAAACTTACCCTCGAACAGGCATGTCACACTGATATCTGCGGCTTACAATCTATCAAGGACGATGGGGCAGCTGAAGTAGTATCCAAAGCCTATGAAGGGGACAAGAGAAGTAGACTGGGTAACGTTTACAGCAAGATCGATAGTGCGTACGCTGTTGTAGCTGGCCAAATCACGACATTTTCACGAGCAACTTGCGCATACATGGATGCGGTTTAAATGCTGTCGCCGATCAATTAAGTGACATTGCTAGATCAGCTGCATGATGATTATGCTATCTCACGAACGCCCGTTGTCCTGCTGTAGGAGATCGGAGATGGGAGTTATCGCACTCGTACCAGGAGATATCGACTGACAGATTACACTGGGTTTCTGCGTATATAGCTGCTATGTTGACTTCCTTCCGGATGTATTTTGCACATCACAAGATGATGAGGTTCATGTCTCAAATAATTAGCCTTCAAGGTCAGCAACCCAGCTCCACAATGCGTTGCTAGTTTGTCTCATATGTAATTAAATTGAAGGTTTTGTAGATTTTTGCCGAACGGAGCTAACAGGTTAAGAAATCATTCTGGCTAAGTAGAAGCTTTCGGCAGCGACGAATTTCCCCTGGCTCGTATAAACCAGCGAAATTGGGAACCGCCGTCAGTGTGCTAGGATGGTCAGCTTTCGGCCTCGTCCAATTTTCCCTGGCTCTGGTTCAGGAGCCTCCAACTTCCAATTTTGGGTCCCTAAGAGTCAAAGCAAGCGAGGAAAGAATCACAAAAATTGCCCATTGATATAAATAAAAAAGATAACAGAATCTGGCGGAACTACGACTTCTTCTAAACACCTCTCTGGTCAGACCGCTGCCCAGCACCCTTAGCACCCACAGGGAAGGTTGCATGCAGCAAGAGTCAACACAAATTTGACGGCCTGCAGGACGTCAAGATCGACGTTCAAACTGTGGCACCGACCGTAAGCGACAGATATTATCTGGGGAAACAAAAACGTACGCGGGCTCGAAAAGGGCGGTGACACCAGGAATGAGGTTGATAAGGGCCTTGACTAAATCCGAAAGTGAAGCATCGAACTGCTGAGCGAGGGATAGAGCAGTCGAAGCCCCATATTTCGAGACACAAGTAGCGATAGCCTAGTGGTGAGGTGTGAGATGAGCGGGGAGAGTAAGCGCGAAGGTTTTAGACGTACGAGGATGATAGCAACAACAATGTTGACGATGTCACCGACATCTGCTCCAGCTGTGCTAACGTTGATATCCACAGCCGCGAGGAGAGTGATAGAATCTTTGATAGCAGTGCAGATGTCATCGGCATAAGGTCCAGGGGTAGTGACGCCGTCTTTGAGAATATTAGCACTCGGATTGTTGGGGGTTTATAGTATGACCTACCAAGGAAGCTGGTGCTAGTCTTGATGGTGGCCTGGAGGTTGGTCACGATGTTCAAGATAGCCGCCTCATTGCATCATAGATGAGCATGTGAGTGAGATTCTTAAGTGGCATATTCAATTTCCAACATACCGCTGGTGGTGCAAGTGCAAGTGTCGCAACGCGCAAGCAAGGAAGATTCGATGACGGAATTGGTGGGAGCCGCAAACGCGAAGAGGCCAAAGGTCGCAACAAGGAAAAGGAATGGGATGATGCGGTTGGAGAACATTGTGAAAGTTTAGATTCGAGTGTGAGGAAGAATTTGAGTGGGAGGAATGAGAACGGGGAAGATGTTCTTAATGTTTGCTTGCATACCCTTGCATATTTTATAGGTTTTTCAGTGAGCACTGAGCAAACCAAGGTTACTTGAACATGTCAGCAGACGAAATCAGCTCAACACCCACCCAAAAAATTGATCGAATGAGGATCAGACATATGTCAGACTTCAATATCAAAGAACAACGAGCCTGCCAGTTTAATTCGATCAGCACGCAGAGTTTCAAAGATTGTTCAAAATTCGCAGAATCCGCGAAATGTGGTTTGAATCAGCCCGAGTGCGACTCGTTTCCACTGAAGATAATCGTACGCCGTTAAAGAGGCAACGTTGAAGGAGGTTATATCATAGCCTGTGTCCAACAGTAGTCGATCGAGGGAGGTGCAGCAATGTCTAGAGTCCTGATGATGCCTGGCCAGGCACACAACATATGATATATTTGCCAAAAGCATCATGCGACTCGGACTCCGATATGTTTCTGTTGGGGCAGCTTGCCATCAAAACAGTTTCAGATCCCCACAGTTCCTGCTGGCGACTCACCGTAGTTGACCGCAGGTTCGTAGAAAGGCACTTGGAGTACAAAGGGCATGGAACCTCGCGGCGGGCTAACGTTATGACTTGTCGAAGTACGCCGCTGATACTGATACTTTTGGTTGTCAAGAAGAAAGCCCCGAATCCGAGACGAGACGATACAACCATGCAGAAAACGCATACCTCAGGAGCACCCCACACGACTGGCGGCGTCGGATATTTGCCCATCGCATATCCGGTCGCAATCCTTCCGCATAATAAAAATTTGAGAAAGGCTATGTGATGCCGATATTGTGCCGATATATTCCTTCGCATAGTTTATATTTGCGACAGAATCTGCGTGGCTCGCATATCTTATCCACATTTTATAATTAATGGTGTATCACAGATGCTTAGGTTACCGGGGCTTTTCGAATCTGTGTGGCACAATTGTTTAGAACATTTGACTAAAATCTGCGAGCGTCACAAATTAGTTCTAATATTTCTAATTTGAGAAGCACTTTTTGGAGATCAGCTATCTTTCCGCATATTTTTAACATTCGGAAGGATTGCGGACGAATATGCGATGCCCGCATATTCGACCTCGCTAGTCGTGCCAGAACCTCCTAGAACTTCAAACACTTCAAATTCGGTGCCATTCAATGTTGGCTCCCGGTGCCAGTACATAGAGAGCAGCGATCTGCAGTGATGCAATGAGGGACCATCTACTTCCGGCGGCGAGATAATAAATATAGCATCCTGTTCTCAGTTGTCTGCTAGCTTGCCCCTATGGTGAACCATGGGGAGGCATCTCTATGATGACTGGATATGCATTATCATTACCAGCTGGAGCATAATCGATCAGGACGACCACGTAGTCCAGGGTGAGTAGAGATGCTCACTGAGTACTGAACCTCTGATTTGACGCAGTTTCAGGATAGTACTGGAAAGTGCCTGGTAGCTACCCGATGCCGGAGCATTGCTACAAAGGGGGATGTCCAAAGCACTCAGCATGCACGTTTGCTGCAATTGGCCAGTTTGAAAATCGTCACATGAGATGAAATATAATCAAGTTGAAGGCCATCAGGCAGCATATTGATCAGTCGTCGATCATAGTGATCGAAAGCTCTGGCACTTGTGTGACTCATCTGTCAGTCCCGAGACATGGTATTTGGATAGGGACTGATAATGAGGAGTTACAGCTGTTACGGCAGCTTACAGCACGAACTTCAAAAACAAATGCGGATGGAAGCTTCACTTGAGCTTCACACGAGCGCCGTTGGCCTCCGTTTTTCCTTGCACATCGGAAGGCCTGGAGGCGTCCTATGATCTCCTACAATACCGGTACCGCTCTATATCATTCCGGTCTCGCTGCTTCGTCCCCACGCCAAACTCAACTCTTCTTCGGAGTCGAAATCATTATATAAGAACCTGGCCGCTGTAGTCATCGGATTCGGGCAGAGTGACAGCAAAACCGCCGTCTCACTGCCAGCTTCCCGGCCGCGGCCCGCGAGTTCTGGTCCCCGACTCTTCAGCGCTCGACGCTATCTTGCACCGCGCACGTCGTAACTCCTCAGGCCTCAGGAGTGCCTTCGACAACGTCCGCATGTTACATTACCTCTCTATCGGAGATGCTAAGGTTGAATATCGATTCGGAATCTTCCTCCACCTCCATGTCCGTATACCAGCATCCACTAGCGACTTCCCTGCGGGGGAAATAAGGCGAGACAAGGTACTGAATCATGTCCTTTACGGAAAGCTTTATAAAGACTAGTAAGTACCGCTATCGTCTAGGAACTCCCAAGGACTCAGTTTAAGTAACTGCATACGTGCCAGTCTCGGACGATATGACCATGTGGCAAATGGACGTCTGGCGTGTCCAGTGCGGGCCGTCGGATGCCGCCGCTCCATGTTTACCACCCGATGCCGCCAGCACTGGACCTACTGACTGCCTGTATCTATTGGTTACTAGCATCCCGCTGAAAGGTGAGTCCCGTGCTCTGCATGCACACCCGACGTCTTGACGAAGTCTTTCCGGCATTGCGCCCCAGCAATAGATATGTCCAAGCCTACTATTTAACGCGATCTTCTAGAGCCAGTTCTTAACTTTGTTCAAATTTGTTCTTGTTCTCATCCTTGACCTAGAAATGAAGTTTTCACACTCTGCATTTATCGGGGCCGTATCATGGATAGCAGTCTGCACTGCCGCAGCCGTCGAGAAACGCGCCACACCAACACTTTGGTTGGTCGGTGACAGCACAATGGCTTTACATGCAGCGTCAGAAGGAATTCAAGGGTGAGGGTCCATCGCATTAAAGTTTATTAATATTCTCAGTACGAAATGCTCAGCTGGGGAGTTGAGATTGTGCAATACCTGCAAGACATCACGGTGGTCAATAGCGCCGTCAGCGGGACCAGTGCAAGAAGCTACGCCCGGGACGGATGGTTCTACAATGTGATACATCAGGTTAAGGCAGGAGATTGTACGTTGACCCTGGCTCATTCTCATCTAATTCGCCCATCGAACTGATTCAATAGACGTCATCATTGAATTCGGACACAACGATGGGGGCGGCAATGTCGCCACCAGCAGTACAGCAGACCTTGTAGGAGAGAGCCTGACCGACACGCAGACAGTCACCCTCACGAATGGCACTGCCGAGGTGGTCTACACTTATGCTTAGTGAGTATTCACATATGCCTTTGGATCTGTTCTGAGGCTAATTTTGTATCGGAATAAGCTACGTGTAGGAAGATGATTTACATGATTAGCTGGAATTTTCTGAACCTTGCGTCGATAGGGAGGGCATGATTGATCAGATTGTGGCGAAGGGCGCAACACCCATCATCTCCAGCCAAACACCGGACGATCCTTACGAGGGTTCCACTACAATTATCTATGAGCCATCACGGGTACGCATTTTTTACAGATAAACTGGTCATATTGACTGAACACAATGTAGTTCGTTGGGTATGCACTGGACGCGGCCGCTGCCAAGGCAGGTCATATTTTCATGGTGCATGTAGTTCAGACTCTAACGACGCGGTATTTTGCAGGGTGTGGCATACGTTGACCATTTTACGGTTTGTCCCATTATATTCCCTTCCTTCGCGAAAGAACTGTATCTAAATCCTAATCTGCTATGGCAGGCTGCTGTCAGCCTCTTTTCCAAATATAGTGCTGCCACCGTCGACGCCTATTATCCCCTTGACCAGTACTTGCACACCAACACGGTTGGGGCTACCCAGATGGCATGGGCTTTCTTGAGCGGGTTGAAATGCTCGAGCGCACAGGGTGCCCTTGCCAGCTATGTGAATTCGGTCGGTGAAGGGGCCGGTGCCAGGTGTTCATATCCGTAGTAGTAGAAAACTAGTACTGCGAGCAATGCAAAGTGATAAGATTGGAAACCCAATGACAATGTGAAAATGATGCAGAGAAAATGTGTAAAGCTCCACTGGAGTATAGATAGGTGTAGTGCCAGTGTTACTCTATACTCTGATTTTTAAACGTGGAGCGTAATAAAATTGGCCACCCTTCTTTGGCCCAAACGTGCATTTCCTCCTGGGCTGCCTCGTCCCCACTTAACTCTTCGTCAGAGTCGAAGTCACTGGCAGCATCGGAGTCGGACAGGGTAACATCGGAAACCATTGTCTCGCTCCCATCTTGCACTGGGTTGTGGGCTTCCACTTCCACTTCAACCCTGGGTGCGACATCTCGCACCGCGTCGTCAGGAGCCTCTTCAACCATGTCGTCATCATCAAAGAACTCTTTGTCGGGATTGGTAGGGTCGAAGTCCGACTCAGAATCTTCATCCATATCCATGTCTGGGTACACTTCAGCTTCGTATTCTTCTGTGCAAATGGCAGGATTGCCATTCCATAAGAAAGGAACCGAATCTCCGTCCAGAGCGTCATCCATTTCCTCCTGATGTGCGTCCCATTCTGTTTCAGATACTTCATCGGAACCACCGCAATCCGGTTCGTCACTGTCTTCGTCTGTGTCTTCGTGCGGGTTTGCCATGGGGCGGGTGGCCCATAGCCCAGCCGACTCCTGAACAGTCTCCCAACGCTCCTGCACTCGAGAACTGCGCGAAGAGCGCAGAGGAAAGAGCACTGCATCCTCGAGAAGGTCCTCGATGAATTCCGAGCCATCCAAGTCGTCGTCATTTAGTTGAATTCGACGGCCCAGGTAGATTTTCCATAGATGACCTTTTCGCATCGCAGGACCAGACATCGATTCGAACAAACCGCAATCTGCCCAGGCAATAATCCCTGTTTCATTCTTGAATTCCAGATTGAAAGTCTCGCACATGGTACGAGTGGCCCCGCGGCTGGAACGATCATAAGTGATCGTGCGGGGGTTAAGCGGATGATATAGCGTACCGCAGGAGTTCCAGGTATTCCTTTGCGCGGCCATGATAATCTCTGTGGATATTGGGCTCGCCGATCTCATCCAAAGGTGTTACTCCTCGAGGGGCAAGTTGGCGTTCGCCCCGCAATGCTTGATTTTCTGTGGAGAGGTTGTCGGTAGTGCTGGCCATTCCCTTGAAAGACTGTCATTCACCGGAAAGAGTGTCGGGATACCAGCTCGTACCTCAACAAACTGATGTTGCTTGCTGCACCATTGACACTTCCCATCAACGACCTCCCAGTCACACTCAGAACAACGATACACGTCTTCGTGTGGGTCGTGAAGGGCGTGCGGCAGTTCGCTACCACTGTCAATAGAATCTTCTTGATGTTCCAGCCTCAGGCGTATTCTAGCTATGGTCTAAAACACGGGCTGTTAGAAAATATAGTAGACCAATCATGGTACGCACTTGATCCCGGCGCGCCACTGAAGCAGAAAGTAGAGCAACTTTTTGGACAAGTTCTTCACGCGTTAGTGTTTGTGCATTAGCATTGTTGCTGGTCATTTTACTGTTGGCTGTTGTTGGAACTTGGAACGAGTGCAGATATATGTAACGACGCGTCTGTGGCGTGAGCATTTCCGTAGCAAGACCGTCGACTCCGATTGCAACTGGCCATATGCATTACTCGAATCTTAGCAACCAAAGTTGCATCGAACAATCCGTATAGAAGTTATATTTGAGCCTGAACTCACAAGGTTACCAGTCATTCGAGCCACGCAATCATTCAATATTACGAGCCCAGCCAACAGTTGGTTGTTCTAGAGTTGTCGGGGCACTCCAAGCGATGCCTCATCAACGGATCATATGCGCGACATGATAGAATCGCTGTGGAATAGAGACGGGCTCTGCTGCAACTGGACAAAGGCAAACGATGACGAATATATTAAGTCTTGTAGTCTCATCTACGGTCGGGGAGCCCCGACTTCGGGCAAGTGCTCGCCAAGATAGTCCGGCACCGCGAGCGTCGGGTCGGTCTGGCCGTCCAGCATCTTCCCGCCGAATAGGACCTTGCCGTTGGTTGCGCGGAACTCGTCGATGCGGCGCTCGACCTCCGGGCGGAAGTGGCGCATGAGACCTTGGATGGGCCAGGCGGCTGCGTCACCGAGGGCGCAGATCGTGCGGCCTTCGATTTGTTTTCTAGAAGGGTAGATTGTGTTAGTTTCTGAGACGGAATGGACGAAGCGAGCGGACTAACGAGATCTCGAGAAGCATATCAATCTCGCGACGGTGTCCACGACCCTCGACCAGGCGATCCATCATGTTCATCATCCATGTAGTGCCTTCTCGGCATGGGGTACACTGGCCACACGATTCGTGCTTGTAGAACTGCAGAATGTTTAGGTTAAGACTTTAGCATCATGTACGATATAGATGAAGTTTACGCACGTGAGCGAAGCGAGCGATAGCAGCGACGATATCGGTGCTCTTGTTCATGACGATGACAGCGCCAGTACCAAGACCTGATTGAGCATCTTTCAACGAGTCGTAGTCCATACTATGATAGGGGTTAGGACACGGCGGGCACTCTTCGAACACGATATATCACTTACAGGACCTCCCCGCACGTCTTGATGGGCAACACAGGTACGGAGCTACCTCCAGGGATGATTCCAAGAAGGTTATCCCATCCCCCAACAACACCGCCACAGTGCTTGTCGATTAGTTCCCTCAGAGGAATGCTCATCTCCTCCTCCACGACGCAAGGATTGTTTACGTGTCCACTGATGCAGAAGAGCTTCGTGCCTTGGTTACGCTCCCGTCCGAAACCAGCGAACCAGCTGGATCCACGTCTGCAGATCGTGGGTGCAACAGCGACGGTCTCGACGTTCGCAACGGTGGTCGGGCTACCAAAAAGGCCGACATCAGCGGGGAACGGGGGCTTCAGTCTCGGCTTCCCCTGCTTGCCCTCAAGAGACTCGATGAGAGCAGTCTCCTCTCCGCAAATGTAAGCTCCAGCTCCGCGATGCAGGTACACGTCAAAGTTGTATCCTGAACCGCACGCGTTCTTTCCAATGAGACCGGCCTTGTAACATTCGTCGATGGCCTGCTGAACGTGCGAGGCTTCTTGGTAGAATTCACCACGAATGTAGATGTAGGCAGCAGTCGCGTTCATGGCACGGCCTGCCACGAGACAGCCCTCTATGAGTTTGTGTGGGTCGCCGCGAAGAATCTCCCGATCCTTGCATGTGCCAGGCTCTCCCTCATCTGCGTTCACGACAAGGTAGCGGGGTCTGGAGAAGGAATAGTAAGTCTTGCTGGTCGGCGAAACTCGGCGTTAGGACTCACCTTGGGTCTTTCTCCCAGCCAGGCTTGTTCATGAAACTCCATTTCAAACCGCTAGGGAAACCAGCACCTCCACGACCACGGAGCCCAGAGTCCTTAATCGTCTGAATGATCCAGGAGTCGCCCTTCAGCAAAATATCCTTGGTGCGATGCCAGTCACCCCGTGACTAAAGTCTTGTTAGTTGTGTTTCCTCTGAGACGGTGCTGCTACATACCTGTGCGCCCTTGATACCGTGATCATGCCTGCAATACGCATTGGTGAAAATACGGTCCTGGTCCTTCAGGCCTCCATAGCGGCGAACAGGGGGGTCTGCAACAGTCGCCAAAGAGCGCCTGAATTGTGCGCGCAAAGGCTGCAGAGTGGCTGGGTAGAATGACTGGGTTAGTATGAGCTTTCGAATGGATGGCATTGAGTGCCCACCAATTCTCGAGGACGAGGCGGCCTTGAGCATTGTCGTCGTCGCTGAGCAAAGGAATTGGCCGGGACGGAGTTCGATGCGAGCCCCAATCGGGAAATCCAGCCGCCACTCAGATCCCTCGCTTTTCTAATGACCACGACCGCTCTGAATCTCATCCCCCCCTCGCCCCCATTCGCAAGGCCTCCAACCACATCACGAGGGAACTACGAGGCGCTTTCCTTTCGAGATTTCCGTAACTCGTTCCTCCGTGCATACATTTCCAAGGGATTCCACATGTTGTGGTTTGTGGCGTGTTTGAAGAAATTGAAGTTTCCAAAGTTGCATGTTTGTGGGCCCTCGGTCTCAACTTGAAGCAAGACGTAACAGCGCCCACGCTGGGCCGATGCGCAGGCAGCACAACACCTTTGCTGGTCATATGAAGGAACACATTATTACAAAGTGATCGAGGGATCCCGCCGCATGGTCTGAGGCGGGAGATTTCACGTCGCGCTGCCCCTCAACCCATCGCACTAGGAATTACACGGCTCCACATCAGTTCCATATGGGCCTCGACTAGTCTCTGTGGTTTTCCAAGTCCGGAAATATCAGATACACCTGGTTCACGGGCCTTCTGTTTTGCTTCTGTTCCTATCTTGACTTACAAATCTTTGATAAAGTTAAACACGAAATGCAGAGAGGCTATCACTGGACTACCGTATCAGAGTAATTCCGAGTCGGCGCTGCCGACTAAGCTCCCGTTATAAAGGAGATGTCAAATATTGTCAGAGATTACGGGCCATCCCATCCCCTCACCATGACTGTCTCGCTCAATTTGACTGCATCGATCATAGGACTCATTGTTGTATCTGTAACTTGCGACTATTGGGCTCGTGTACGCAGGATGCGAGGCTCGAAGCTTCCCCCGGGTCTCCCCAAACTACCCTTGCTAGGCAACATTCACAACTTTCCTATGGGTGACGCGTGGTTCGCGTATAAGGACATTTCGCGCGAGCTAGGTGTGCATGATTGGTCGCACAAGTCCGTTTAGAACTTGATCCACTTTCTGCAGACTCGTCCATTATACACTTCGACGTTATGGGCACGGATGTGATCGTGCTGCACGACTTGAAGTCTATTGGTGATCTCATGGAGCGACGGTCGTCTCTTTACTCGTGCAGGTAAGCTCAAACACTGCGATTGCCTTCCGTGCCACGTCTGACGTCTTATAAAGGCCACAGTCCGTAATGATTGGCGAGCTGTAAGTTTACGACTACCTTTCATTCGAGGCGATCCTTAATGCCAGGTGCAGAATGAGCTGGAGCCAGAACCCTGCTATGCTGCCATACGGGAACGCGTGGCGAGCGACAAGAAGGGCCTTGCATCAAGAATTTAAACCTCTTATCGTCAAAAATTATCAGGCAGGGCAAATCGCGGCTACGCAAGAACTATTGCGACGTCTCGTGGAATCTCCGGAACATTGGCAGGAACACATGAAGCAGTGAGCATTTTTTAAATACGGATCACGGATCAACCGAACCTAACGTTGGCACGCCATGTTAGTTTGACTGCGGGGGTTGTTTTGGACAACATTTATGGCCTTGACATCGCTCCAAAAAACGACCCATATGTCGAGGTTGTTGAAAAGGCACTTGCTGGGGCGACCGTAGCCATGCGAGCGGGTGCGTACATGGTCGACGCGATTCCGTGGCTGAAGTATGTCCCTGCATGGGTACCTGGTGCTGGGTTCCAAACAGAGGCAAAGCAATGGAAGGCTTTATATCGTACCTCAGTTCACGGCACATATGCTGCATTCAAGAACGCTCTTGTGAGTGCCATATATCTCATCGTGGGTGGTGCTATCTAGCCACGTTCTGATGTTTCCTTCCACATCAGGCGAAAGACTCGACCAGATCATCCTTCTGCTCTCGACAGCTCGCGAGACTCGACCCTACTCACGACAACAGCAAACAAGAATCGGTCATTGAAGAAATCGGAGCAGGCGTGTATGCGGGTACGTCAATTATGAAATAAGATTACCACAGATTGAACTGACGGGGCTATAGCCGGAGTCGAGACAGTGAGTCTTTGCCTTAACACTTTGCGGATTTCAATGCTCAGCGCGCTATGTGCCACAGACCTCATCGGTGCTGGGAACTTTTATCTTAGCTATGGTTATGCACCCAGATGTCCTGGCCAAAGCTCAAAGCGAAATCGACACCGTGATCGGACTGGAGCGGTTGCCCACATTCGGCGAAGAGCAATCTCTCCCATACCTCATGGCTATCATCAAGGAATGCCTGCGGTGGCACCCAGTTACCCCTATTGGCGTTCCGCATAGATTGGTCGCAGACGACTATTACAACGGGTATTTCATGCCGGCCGGCTCAATTGTTATCGCCAACACCTGGTAAGCAGCACATGCTGCCATCTGAGACATCCTCAGGCTCTAACTAAAAGACTGCCATTGTAGGGCGATCATGCATGACGAGAAGGCATACCCTGAACCATTCTCGTTCAATCCCGAGCGATTCATGAAAGACGGTCAATTGGACCCGACTGTGCAGGATCCGAGAATGGCTGCCTTTGGTTACGGTCGGCGGATCTGGTGCGTTAGCTTCGTGTTTGTCTCTTGCAGAACAATTTGGTGATCCTAAGGTGCAGTCCTGGTCGACACTTCGCCATGGGAACAATATGGATCACACTCGCCTCCATCTTGTCGGCTTTCAACATCGCAAAGGCTGTCGACGCCGAAGGACGACCTATAACACCTTCCGGGCGGTATACTGGCGCGATGACCAAGTGCGTTAATTCGACATTTTATTGTTTTCGGGGCCTTACACGCGCTTCTAGTCACGTCGACAATTTTATATGCGCAATAACACCACGCTCTGAACGCATGAAAGACGTGATATTATCTTCGGCCAAGTGATTGTATGCGACAACCCTCCATGGTTTCTACCCTTCAACCCGACACGGTACTGTGCTGGCAGTGGATGGAGCTAACCATTACGCCTCGTTGGGATCTTACTCTTTAATGACTTTAATGATGACTTGATGAATCTTTACTTGCACATATGGTACTCCCCGTTCACTTCACTTGGGAGGTTTACAGCCACGCACACCTTGCATGCGTCGCTTGCATGCTTCGCCATAAACGCGCACAACCTCCACCCTCAAGTAACACCTTTAAATTGGGTCACGGGATCAGTTGGGCATTTCTTTACCTCTGCTAAGTAAGTAAGATAATGATAATCGTAATTAGCGATCGAGGTGGCGGGGTTCTGTTTATTTTTGTGACGGTACCTCCCCGAATAATCAGTGATCAATCCCAAGCGCAGTCCCGGCCGCCACATGGCCATCGGCAACGTGTGGATCATCCTCGCGTCTATCCTGGCGGCTTTCAATATTATCTGGCCGGCATATTTCGTCCCTAACGAGGTGCGCTGATCGGCAATACCAAATTCTCAGGAGCTTACACTCGCCTTCAGTCACGTCGATTTCGATGCGGGATAGCGCCCCCGCCTGAGAGCGTGAAAGAAATGCTCTTGTCCGCGGCCAAGTTATGAAGCCATCTAATCATCAAGTTTAGTACAAGACGCCCTTGCACGTGGATTTTGAACACGATGTGGAAATATGAATGTTGAGTGCGTCGCCTGGGACTCGCGCACGGAGTTTAATATTCGAGGTGAGAAACCTTCTCTGGTGCACGCAATTGATGTTGGAGCGTCACGCACCAGGCCTTCATGGCCGATTTTGGACACTGTATTACATGCTTCAGATACCTGACCTGCTCTATTAAAATAAGGAATGGCTCCCCTTGAGCAGAGGTAATTGCACAGGGAACGGACGTGCTATTCCGTGGACGATGAAAGGGAAAGCAACAGCTCTCGCCACATTTGTGATCGATGTGCCACTCATCTCGGCGCTCCCCAAGCCCCATCTACGTACGGCCACTGGCGAGTCAGCGTGGGGACGTGGGCTTGCTATGGGCTTATTGAATCATGTGCCATACTTCCTTGGGGAACGCGACCTTGGATTCTACTAAATGAAAAGTGGCCGCAAGCTTCCCATCGGAAATTAGACCCGCCCCTTATGCCATGAAGTGCAACAATGTCTGCCTTGAAGCGCATCATTAATTTCACTCGCTGTGAATCATCATGCTACGAGAATGATCCACCTTTCTGTTGTGATTATTGGGCACCCATATTCATCGGACAGGCCGTCTGTACATGCTTACCGTGCGTGCCACTGCGTCAGCAGTTGGCCAACGCCCAGGTCTTTGGATATCACCTTGACGTTAATTTGCGTATTCGGGTCCGTCAGCAAACATCTTCACATCTATGAAATACTGCCTTGGGTACGGGGTACTACTCGTCGGCAAAAGTTGAGGACTCGGGCATGTGTTCGGTGGACTCCGGGAAGGATCATGGTCATCGCGGTTGATTTTACCTGCCTTCTCCACTCTCGTTCCGCTGGCAAACACTTGCCGTTTGCCTATTCGAAGCGATCACTGATGCAAATCCCGATAAAGGGGAGGCTTGAGGCGGATGGTGTAGACGATAGGGACGCGGCGTCTAGCTGAGTGGCCATCCTGTCAAAGTTCAAACGCACTGGCTATGATTTTGGCTTTCTGATTGTGACAGGAGATCTTTATCCTCGTCTCGTTCAGGGAATGCGAGCATTCTCATTACCGTGCAAGTGGCAGATCCTGATTCAGTGATTGTGGCTGATATGAACATTTAGCTCGGAGTTAATATACCTCAGAGGCCTGGCCTGGACACGTGGCTATTCGGGTCTTGCGGTGACGAAAGCCTCGTCTCCTCTAAATGATGCCTCGTTTACTCCTCCCTTGCCGAGTTAAGTACCCAGCGCTCCCACTGCCAGGCTCAAATCGCTCCCCCCCTGGACTGCGCGTCGACTCTTCCCACCCTTCTCCCCCTGGATCGCACCTGGAATCGACCGACTCCAGCAGGTGAGACTCCCAAACTCCACGGCACCAAATCCATCTCGTCATTTTGCCTGTCGACTTTGAAGTGGATTTTCTTCTTAAACCCCCACATCAACCGCATCTTCTCAATTTCTGACACCTCGCAGGTCTAACCCTCAACCTGATCTCGCCCGCTCGCTATGATCCGCTTCGATAACCTGCCTCCAGAGGTCATGCAGGCCATGTGCACGCCCATGCACCTCATAATCCCCTCGCAACCCACAAATTCATCCCGGCCGTCCGGCGCCCTGTGGCTCGGCTCGATGTCCGCGACCATGGAAAAATCGGTCCTCCAACAGTCGAAGATCTCACACATCGTGCAGGTTCTCGACGTGCCCTGGATGCCCATCTCGGAGCAGGATGGGTACGAGTGCTACCGGATCGACATCCTGGATATCCCGAGCGCAGACTTGAAGGGGAATTTGGAAGGCGCGTGCAAAGACATCGACAAGGCCCTACGGAGTGGGAAGAATACGCTGGTCCACTGTCAGCAGGTACGCCCCTCGCCCACGCTTGATTCGCGCATGAGCGGCATCTCATCCAGCCATCCTTCATTAGGGCATATCGCGCAGCGCGGCTGTGGTCATCGGGTACCTGATACGGTACCACGGCATGACCTACGACTCCGCCTTCTCCTTCGTCAAGGGCAAGCGCGCCTGCATCAAGCCGAATAGCGGGTTTGTCGAGGCGCTCAAGTCATGGGAGTCGCAGTGGAGACCTTCGCCCGTGCGGCGCCACACGGGCTGACATGGCGGCGCGGGCGTATATCTATGATGAACGGCCTGTGTTGAACAGTGCGTTTTTATCAGTCTTTTTCTCTTGATGCCGTCGAGAAAGCGGTCCATGGTCCTTTGTCTTTCGCATGTTCGGCTGCCGGGGTATACACGATATGTATCGCTTTCCGCTTTGCAGACACGCTACTTAGCAATGCGCATTTTGGGATTTGAAATATGTGGTTGCGGGTCCGGACACGACGTGACTGTATGGGTGTGCATTGTCATTGTCAACCTTTGAGCAAGGGATTCGCGGATATCTGAGATTACCATGCCGGTTAAGTCAGTAGATCTTAGAAGTGGAAGTCACATTCACTGAACGCGACTTCGACTGCGAAAACGTTATGACACACCTCCAGTAGACAACGTGCAAATAGCTGTATCTTCCGCACTTTCTGTACAACAGCTGCTCGATCATCTCTGACAGTGACAGCGCGCTCACGCTTCAAAGTGCGCCATTCGGTTAAGCGACGAGCAATTTCAGCATGGTTCGTCGCTCACTCCTTCCCTGACTCTCTGCCTAATTATCACCTCAGTTGCAGGAACTCTTCGACTCAACAATGAGGGGCCTTTTCTGGCTCAACGCGGCGCTCAGCACCACTTCATTCGTCGCGAAAGCCGTGTCGGGCGCGACGCCGATCGACGACTTGGATGTTATCTCTCAGCATTGGGGGCAGATCACGCCGTACCACGACAACAAACCGGATTACTTTGGAGTCGAGCAGGTCGGCTTGCCGGATGGGTGTGGGATTGAGCAGGTGCACGTCTTGCACAGGTGCGTTTCGCTCCGGTTGCAGGGTGGCTCCGTGATACTGACTCCTTGGACTTCTTGTGCAGACACGCCCAAAGATACCGTACGCGCTCCCCCCCTCTGAGGACAGCACTTGTTGGCTAACGGGTCTGACAGCTACATCGTACATTGAGGATGGCGGTTTCATGGAGACATTCGCCGCAAAGCTCATCAACTTCACCGCCGCGCACCCCGATGCCGACTTTAAAGGGCCCCTCGATTTCCTCAACACCTGGTCTTATGAGCTCGGCCAGGGCCCGCTGGAAGGGACGCTGACGGCCCCGGGCTCCGTCACGGAGTTCACCTCCGGTGTGCGCTTCTGGAACGAGTACGGCCGGCTGCTCTACAACGCCACCGCGGGCCAGCCGCGGTACAACGCGTCGCTGGTGGGGGACACCAAGCCCGTGCTGCGCACCACGAGCCAGACGCGGATACTGCAGTCGGCGCAGTACTGGGCGACGGGGTTCTTTGGGTTCGACTCGGCGGACAACTACGACTTGTTCGTGATCCCCGAAGGCGGGGTCGAGAACAACACGCTCGCATCGTATGATGCGTGCAAGAACGATGGGAATTCGAGTATGTACTACCTGGGGGACTATGCCGCTGTACGTCGCGCTTGGTTCTTGGTTCTTGGAGGTGTCTTGGCTCTTGACTCCCAACTGACGCGTTCCGCTTGAAGATCAACTACATTCCGCACTATTTGCAGCCTGCCCGGAACCGGATCGCGGCGTATATGCCGGAGGGCTTTGAGCTGAATGTGAACGACACCTACGGCATCCAAGAGATATGCGCGTACGAGGTCGCCGCCTTCGGCACGTCGGATTTCTGCAGCCTCTTCACGCTTGCGGAGTGGGAGGGCTTTGAGTACTCGACTGATCTGGCGTACTATGGCGACTACAGTGTAAGCTTGCCCTTCAGTTGCAGAAAAGCGGGGAACGCTGACGCCGGTTTGCGCAGTTTGGAAACCCGACTGGTCGTGTGAGTCGTTATCTGTGTCTACTTGTCGCTCGACGGATGAGCTCATGTACTGGCAGGCCCAAGGGATAGGCTACGTCCAGGAGCTCCTCGCGCGCCTCATGAACCAGACCATATCCGTTTCTAACTCGTCTGTGAACTCGACGCTGGATTCTGACCCGGCCACGTTTCCGTTGGGCCAGCCGTTCTACCTCGACATGTGAGCCAGCCCAACCATATTGAGAAGCAATTGACTAATGTTTCTCCCCAGGTCTCATGATGACATTTTGTAATCCATCCCAGCTTTCATGGTTGACTTGTACTGCGGCTGACGCATTGTTTCCCAGAGTTTCCGTTGTCACCGCCCTGTCCATCGAATACTTCAAGGAAGACCTGCCCTTCACGCAATTCCCCCCTGATCCCAAGCGCCATTTCATCCTCTCCCATCTGACGCCATTTGGCACCCGACTAGAGACGGAGGTCCTGGGCTGTGCCTCTGCCAATCCCACAGCCAAGACCAAAGCCTCGACGACTTACACGCTTGGCCAGAATGGGTACAAGGCCGACAATGCCCCTCACAAGTTCATCCGCATGCGGTGGTAGGCAACTTTCTTCTTTCTCTTACCGCCTATTCCCTGGCGCTGATGGGCGGCGCTGCTATCGTAGGAACCAAGGTATCTTGCCGCTGAGCACGATCCCAGGGGGGCACTGCGAGCGCCTGGATGGGCTGTGCCCCATGGCGAATTTCATCACTAGCCAAGCGAACGCGTCTGCGCTGGCCAATTACCAGTATGCTGTGAGTGGTTATCGATTATCTTGCGCCGTTTTGCGACCGACTCTGATGCTCCACTCGTACGAGCAGTGTTTTGGGAACTACACCTTTGAAGGTCCTGAGTTTGTCAAGGATGGGACGGTCTTCCAGTCGTAGGATGCTGTGCTACTGGGACTGCTTATATCTATTATCTATAGACTCTAGACTAAGTGTTGAATGTATCTAGTTCAAAGCAGGTACATACCGAGTGAAAATCTGCAGGCAGTGGAGACTGTGGGCACACTTTCGAGGGCAGCATATGAGGAGTACAGCCAAACTCAAACGAGGACAGTACTGGATATATATTTACTCGAGTGTCGATGCCGAATGAGCATCAAATATCAACGCTGTCCAATAAGTTTACGTACCAATGCCCCAGGGCCCAAACTCAAATCCATACATATGCATAGGTCCCGGGCCGGGACCGATGAATGAACAGTTTCTCCTTTCCACGAAACCTGCTCCTTTTGCATGTATTCTGATCAACGAACGCATACCACAGGACCTCTCTGCTCAGTACGCTTGCCCAGAGTCAGTTCAACAGGCGGTGGATGTATTGCCAAGTCGCCCAATACAGATGAGAAAGGCAGCGATGGAAATGGGCACGGGAGGAGGTTGGCAGTAGCAGGGCGCGAATGTATGTACGCTGGAAGACACCCCTCCCCATGCCGTGCTTTTCTGACACCTTGCCGATGTAGCTCTACGCATCATACGCGTATCTGAGCCTGTTGAGGGTGATTTCACCCCTGGGCCCCGCCGTCCACTATCTGGCACAGAGTCGTCGATCCGGGATGGAACTGTGCCGAACCACAAGTCCACGACGTCGAAAACCGGCTTCCGGGTCGATGCATCCCGTAACCTCTGGAATGGGAGTGGGCTGAAGGTCGACAGCGCGCTGACAGACATTGCCTGGGGCTGTGGCCGTGAGTTATACTTGCTCATCTCGACACTCTGCATTTCCCGAGCTGTGGAATCATGTTCTCGGGCGATGAATATCATATCAACCCACAATCCATCTATCCTCTTGAGACGGGCAGGAAACGACGCGCAGTTTCTGCCCACACGAGAATGATCTGCGGGTGCGAGAAGCCTGCGCCATTCGCTGGTCGAGAGGCAACGATGACAGCATGGCTAGTAGAGCAGTTGGCATCTTTGGAGATCTACTTCTCTACTGCCAAAACTTAGGCAGAGACGCGATTGCATGCGAGAAAGACATCCATGGGCTGACGTTCTTCCTATCCCAGCATTCTCAAACAAGCTTATGACCAGCGCACGCAATGGCGAACTGATGATGTGGGATCTACACAAGTCTGGGAGTACAAAGCTTGGTCCGTTCACATGTTCCTCTTCCCGTTCGTTGCTTACTGGTGACCACAGAGCGACGTTTGAAGGACCATGCGCGCTCCATCAATGTGCTGGCAGTCTCAACGCTTTTGCAATATTACTGCGTAACCGGGAGCTCGGACGGATATGTGCGAGTTTGGGTAATCGTTGCATGCTCTATCTCATTCTCCATCAGCTAAATTGACATCCCTGTGATAGGATATGCGCGACTTCACCAAGTCCATGATGAAAATCCATCACCCTACCTGTGTTCGGTCTCTAGTTTTCTCTACGAGTGCTTCGACTTCGGCACACATTGGAGTTGGTCTCGATAATGGAAGCATATATCGGTCGGTCCCACCGCTCTCCTTCTCGCGAACATCACTGAGCAGATACCGTTCATCAGATGGGATCTCAAGATGGGGTCTATTCGGCATTTGGACCGCCTCCCCATCGCCCACCAAGGCCCTGTTCTCACGCTTGATTGGAGTAATGCGCCATCTTCTTCGAAGAGGAATGAGCGGGCTCCGATTGGCCCCGAGGAATCCGAAGACGAACACATATACAGCAGTGGGTGGATGGTCAGCGGTGGGCTGGATCGCACTGTCAAGGCAGGTTGTTGATATCCATTTTGAAGGCTCTCGGGCTGACAGCTATCACGCAGGTCTGGGACATTTCATCGGCGCACATACCACAGAAACCTGTCTATACGCTGCACCCACCATTTCCAGTACGGCGCGCTCGCTGGAGACCGGGATATGATTGCGAGGTTGTGCTTGTTTCAAACGACGAGTCTGGTACTGCATCGGGGGACAATCCCAGCGCGGGAGCAAGCGCGTCTGCTGACATGCCATTTGGATGCGGTGGTCGCGCGGGTCAAAAGGGTGGGGATTCGGTGGAGATATGGGATGTTAGAAAGAGCTGGCTTCCGAAATGGACGGTTGCGGGGTCTGCGATAGAAGGTGGTGTCACAGGTATGTTCGATGCTTTTGTCACTGCGGTTTGATGCTCACTTTCAAATTCCACAGATATCGAATTCTGCGACCCGCACACCCTCTGGGCTCAGCATCCAACGGGGTCGTTCTCTCAGCTAGATGTTCGCGCCTCGCATAAACCCGTCGATTCAGTACCCCGTGCCAGTGTCACCTGGGAGGCGGGCGGCTCACTGGCATTCATCGCTGGCAAGAAAGGACGCTGGGAAATCCCATATGACGACATGTACGCCCCTCTCCGTCTATGATCGTTTTTATCAGTTCTAACATGGGCCTAGTCATCCTGACAGAGTGCTTACGCAGGAGCGTAGATTAGTCCTGAAGTTGAAGGGCCTCGGAGATCCACAAAATATTCCCACATCGCAGACTTTCGGGATGTACGCTCGTGAAAGCACGCTTCGGGACGCTGATGCCCTTGCTAAATTGGCCAGGCGCTATGTGCTGGAAGGCATGGATCGCATGTCGATCTGTGCTCATAATGCCGAGGTAACTGCCAATCTATGTATGTGTCTTCTGCCGCTAAACTCGTGACTAGGCTGCTTACGAAGTGGGGAAGGAACAGTTTGCTCAAGCATGGCTTCTTGCAGGCTCATTGCTGTCTGACATTGTTCCACTCCCGACGCCTCCTCCGACACCACCGCGTTATGCCGCAAGCGTCATCCCCCACCTTCCACACTCCCTATCTGCACCCGCTGCCATCCCGCACGCTCACACTATCGGCAGGCCGTCGTTGGATCACCCAGGGCGCGCAGTATTTACCGAACCTATACCCAGGAAGAATATACTACCGGGGGAACAAGGGCAGAGCAGTGCATCCCCCAGCCGCACAGCCTCCCGACTTGCAACACCTGCGTCCTCGAACCCCACTTCACCTCATCGAGGTCATGTGAGCTTACCGCCAAGTACGCCCGTCCCTCGGCGCCCGTCAGCGTTGGATCGGCGCACATCAAGTACGACCGCGTCGTCATCATCACCGCGGAGGATGTCTTCGTTCAACTCTCAAGGAAGACCCTCCGTGTCAAGTCTGAACGTGGAAGGAGATAGCCCCAAGGGGCGTAGCAGCCACCGCCACGTAGGCGAGGGCGCTCTCGATGATTCAGATTCGTCGGGCAGCGATGAGCATCAGACAAACGGCGGCTCGAGTGACGAGGAGAGTGGATTGAGACCTCTCATTTCCCCATATCAATCGACAAGGGTGATGCCTGCAACCCCGAGCCCACTATCACATGTGGCTGTGCACCAGCATTGGTCCGAGGGAGAGGAGGACGCAGATGAGGGTGACGAGGCGTCCCCTTCGCCGGGCTCGACAGACACTGAATCAGGCGGTTCAGATGCTGAGGCCAGAATTGGCCGGACAAGCCCGAGAGCTTCGCGGTCTAAACGAAATTCGAGGATGACTAGGAGCCGCAGTTCCACGGTGGCATCACTCCCGGCGTCATCGTTGCTTCAAATTCGCAAACCACCCTTGATAAAGCAGGACTCTGGAAGCAGTGTCCGAACAGTTCACGCTGGTGATGTTGTTCCAGTGCCAGAGGAGGTTGAGTTTGGCTCTAAAGGTCGAGACTCGACAATGTCGCCCAGGTCGCGGAAGAGGCAATCGCACGGGGCATCCAGCGAATATATGCCAAATACACCTGAAGTCTTGGCAGAAACCAGACAAATATCTCCGGAACGTGTGCTGAAGATGGAGGAGAAACGATGGTTAAAAATTACAGCGGAGGAGGCGAAATATCGCGAGTTGGGATGGAACACCCTTCGCGATGCATTAGATCAATTCGCTGATGACGGCGACGTGCAGATGTGCGCGATGCTCTCTCTTGTCGTTCCAGAGGAACTTCACATTACCAAGCAGAGAATTGCGCGCTTTGTCGAGTCGTATGTTGGTATGTGCCTCTCATAGTGATTAGACGCGCACTGACCCGGAGCCATACTAGACCTTCTCACACATCTTCGAATATTTACTTCAGCAGCCTATATTCGAAAGTTCTCAGGTGTTGAAGACGTCCGCAGCGCAACACAGGTCAGTCAATGGCATTCCTCTATCCCGCCGGTATTGATGGTATCGGATAGATGGACACCACCATCTACACATCGTGTGGCCGATGTCGCAAATCAATTCTCGTCTCCTCCGCTTCTTTGAAGCCCGGCCACCCTCCCGGCCCATACGCGCACTGCCAGTCATGTCAGAGCACTATCAAATGCTCTATTTGGTGAGCGCATCTGACTAAACTGCTTCCACGTCCGCTCATAACGTTTCAGCAACCTTCCTGTTCGAGCACTGATCTTCCAGTGCTCGGTGTGTAATCACGGAGGCCATCAAGAATGTTATCGTCGATATTATATGCACAGGCCAATGGTCGACGTGGCTCTGACGTCCCCGACCTCGAACGAAACTCGTGGCCGTTCTGTGGTGCGGCATCATTCCAGGGGCCGGGAAAGCGAGGCAAATAATGATAGTCTGGCTGGGGAACCCGAGAGCGTAGAAGTGATGACCATGTCTCGTTCGAATACCCTCAGTGGACACCAATGTGCTGCGGGATGCGGTCATTTTTGCTGGGCAGCTACGGGGGTGCTCGACAACAACGATGCCTAATGATCTCTTGGGTATGCTTCGACAATGAACTTGGATTGTGGCGTGCATGATATGTAATTAATTGTTGTATTTTATGTTGTATCAATCTCAGACTGTTCAGGACTGTTACAAGGCAATGGAGAGAGGCGAGTAGTGTCCTATTACAGTGTGACAGTTGAACATCCCCACACCGGCTGACAGACCCCGCTACTTACTCCCAATGACTCACATGCATGTGGCGCACCCGGGTCCCGCAGTGACTGAACCGTCGTTATTACTTTGATATTGGCCCCTCCGAAGTTCTTGAAAAAAATCCACTGACCTCGCTGCGACCGGCCCCTAGTCGCTACTGACACTGTGTTCTTCGGCCCAGCAGTTTCACCATCGAAGCTGCAGACGTTAGGTGGGTAGTATGTGGACTCTGGGGCAGACAAAATGACAGCAGAACGCTTATTTCCTTGCTAAAAAACCTTAGTGAAAATGAATCTGCTGCAGCTTGCGACGGAAGGCGGGTTAGTGGTCCTTACTTGCAACTTTTCAGGCCCCGAATTCCTAACATAATATCCAAGGCTTTGGAAGAGTTCTTTCATTATCCCCGTGATTATCTCAGTATCATCGCTGGTGACGTTGGTCCTGCAAAAGTTCATTCAATCTCAGGCTTTCCAAAAGATCCGCTCTCGTGTTCTATCTGGCTCGACCTACAGCGACCTTCACGCCAGCAGGAATATTACTTATGCCACCCAGCTACATGCAAACATTGCTTCGCATGGCAAGAGGAGTATTTTCTGGCACAAATTCGCTCGGTTCTTGGCGTGCATTGTGCTCTTGGGACTTGCGATAAATGTTTTCGTCCAACAGAGAACTGCAGAGCATGCTTCCATTCTTCTCACGTCGGTCAGTGCCGCTAGGATGTCGATCTCGCCTTCCATTCATCTCACTGTATTTTGAAGGTTTATACCTCCACCCTCAGTCTACTCTCTGCGGTTACCGGCCGCAAAACAAGCAGCTTGGTCTCTATACATCTTACAGTGGTACTCATCTTCAGCTTTTGCGTGTTCGTCTACCGAGACATATGGCCTTTGGCAAGATTTGGTGGGACTCCCTTGGATGCTTCTCAAGGCCCAGTGCTGTGGGTAGAAATCGCGCTGCTAGCTGTCACAGGCGTCATTATTCCACTCGCCGTGCCAAGGCACCATATACCCCTGGATGTAGTGAGCCTTTCTTTATCTTCTACCGGTCGTACTGGCCCTGAGCGTGGTATCCAGAAGTCTCAGACGCCCCCGGCGCCAGAACAAACCTGCTCTATATTCAGTTTGATCATCTGGTCTGTTCTGGATCCCGTCGTCGTCTTCGCTTATAAAAATGGCCGTATGGACGACGATAGCTTGCCTCCTCTTGCGGACTATGATAATGCACGGCATCTTGCTGAGACGAGCCTCCCACTTCTTAACCCCTTATCTGGTAAGAAGCGCCACATTTTCTGGGGATTGATGACGATATACCGTGAGCAGCCATCAGCGATTTTGACACCGCTATCTAATTGTTTTTCAAGGCATGGACTTTCTATTAATCGCCGCCATGATGACTCTCCAGGTCCTTACTGCACTTGCGAGTCCTTTTGGTATCAATAAGCTCCTGCGATACATTGAAGATGGAGGCGAAAACGCTGAAGTGAAGCCATGGGTATGGATACTATGGCTACTCGTCGCTCCTATCATGGGAAGCATTGCGATTCAGTGGCACAATTTCTTGGCTGTGTGTATTTCATTCTTGCTTCCGAAACTCGCGACTAATCGATCACAGACGAGGATGATCGTGCGCACGGAAGCTATCTTTACGCAACTTATATTCAACCATGCTCTGTGTGTCAGGATCAAAGCTGAGACTGCTGAAGATGCGAAACATATCGGTGATTCGGTCACCGATCCAATCGCCAACGCCAGTGTTTTAGACGCTAATCCACTGGGAAGTGCACTGTCTTTAGACCATTCTGTCGAAGGCAGTGATTATGTCTTGGAACAGCCTCCAAACTGCGCTCCCGAAGGCGTTTCCCCATTGGATACCGATGCTGAAGCCAGCCCCGCAAAGTCCAAAACTAGCGACAACCTTGTGGGAAAGATTACTAATTTATGCTCCTCCGACCTGGCAAACATTGTTGGTGCGCGGGACTTCTTATTACTTGGTAAGTGAACGATCCCTTCAAGTACCTTTAAATACTAAAGCATGTCTCAAGTTCTAAAATTTCCTTTGCAGCTGGCGCTGAGCGTCTGGCTGCTATTCAGCATACTCGGGTGGAGCGCTCTTGCCGGACTGCTGGTTATGATTGTTCTGTTTCCAATCCCGGGCGGTGTTGCTAAGATGATGCAAGGCGTGCAATTGGCTGTGATGAAAAAGGTCAGCCATTCGACGATATCGGTAGAGCATCACTGATATCTCCGCTTCAGACCGACGCAAGGGTGCAGACAGTCACGGAGAGTAAGCTCGCGAGACACATGCCTCAGGAAAGTGCTGATTTGGTCTTCAATAGCTATGAATGTCCTCAGGATGATCAAGCTCTTCGGATGGGAGACAAAAATGAATGAAAAGATCGCAGAGAAACGAGAAGACGAACTGAGGTACATTTGGAAACAACGAATCTTAGAAGTTTGCACCGTAAACCTCAAGTTCGTGCTCCTTGGCTCCACTCCACCGCGTTGCTCACTGTGCGCCCCTAGTTTGATCATCCCGGTAATGGCCATGATTGCCACATATGCAACCTATGTGAGATATCGGCTTACTTTACCAGTTAAAAGGCCTAATCGACGTTTTTTAGACGTTGGTCATGAAGCGAGACTTGACAGCTTCGAAAGTCTTTGCCTCAATCTCGGTTTTTGACATGCTCAAGGATCAGTTTCTTATCATCTTCGGCCTCATTCCACGCTTGGTTCAAGGTGGTCTTGGTATTGATGGACTGCAAGTATGCCACTGACATTTCCGATAGGAAAAGTGTCTTTAGATCGGGTCAACGACTTTATTCATCACGCAAGTCGCATCATCGCTTCCACCATTGGTTTTGCTCACCGAACCGGTAGACGGATCTCTTGGACTGCTACGCCACCCAATGCCCTACGGTTGCTTCTCCAAAAATCGATGATCCTCAAATTTGGATTGGCTTTCGCAATGCCACTTTCTCGTGGACTTCTGATACGGACGCAATACCATCGAAAGAATTCTCATTACGAATTCATGGGCTGCTCTCTTTCAAGGCAGCTGCGATTAACGTCATCACGGGACGCTCTGGCTCTGGAAAAACCTCGCTGCTAATGGCTCTGCTTGGGGAGATGCATTACTTCCCATCAGGTGCATACTCCGCGGTATGCCTCCCTAGGGAGAAGGGCGTCGCATATGCGGCTCAAGAGTCCTGGGTTCTCAACACTACGATCAAGGTAAAATATTTCTGTGTGGAAAGCTTTGTATGCTAATATCCCGACACAGAAAAACATCATCTTTGGCTCTACTTACAATGAAAGTAGATATCAAGACGGTGCTGGTTCATTTACGGTTTGCAGTAACTCCCTCGCTCATACCTTCTTCAATAGTTATCTATCAGTGTGGGCTGTCCCGTGACCTTGAAATGTTTCACGCTGGTGACGCAACCGAAGTTGGGGAAAAGGGATTGACGCTCAGCGGCGGCCAAAAGGTATAGTCAGAGGTCACCCATAACACACTGCAAAATCTGAACGAACCAGGCACGGATCACATTGGCTCGAGCCATCTACTCTTCGGCTGAGATACTCCTTCTCGACGATGTGAGCGCAAATCTACATTACATTAAGAAACGAGATCACTGACGTTACGTTTCAGATTTTCGCCGCTCTGGATGTCCATACTGCAAAGCACATCATGGAGAAATGTCTAGCGGGGAAGCTTGTACAAGGTCGCACAGTAATCCTCGTGGTACGTCGTATGCAAAGTTCTCCCGCAACTACTGAATAATTACATCGTTCTTTTTAGACTCATAACATAGCTTTGATTACATCAGTCGCCAGCTTCGTCGTGACATTAGGAGCTGATGGTACCATTATCAACCAAGGGTCTCCAGCGGACACTCTGCGGTTGAATCAAACTTTGAACCCAATCAATCAAGACTTCGAAAAAATCATTGAAGGCGATTCTAACGCTGAAACTAACGAGGGGAAGCTTATCATGCCAGAAGATATACAAGAAGGTCGTGTTGGCTGGAATGCCTTCAGATTCTTTCTAGATAGCCTTGGCGGGAACAGACCCATCTTATTCTGGACAATTTTCATTAGCAGCATGTTTTTCATCTATTTTCTCAACGCTGCTCAAACTTGGTGGCTCGGATATTGGGCAAGCAAATACGGTCCAGGTTTGTCCGACGAAGTCGGCGCTTCATAGTAAGTTTTAACCGCTTCTGACGAAGTTCCCCTGTAACCTGAATGTCCGCTATATAGCTATCTGGGCATCTATGCCATTCTGGTAGCGCTTGCGATAGCTATATCCTCCGTCGGTGACCTCGTCTACATGCTTGGTTCATTACGCGCTTCGAGAAAAATTCACTCCGTGTTGATCCATTCAGTTCTGGGGACGACTTTAAGGTACGCGTTCAACGCTGATCATTAAAACTATAGCGTATCTTATACATGCTACAGGTGGCTCGACGAAACGCCTAGCAGTAGAGTTATCACTAGGTGCACTCAGGACATAAGGACAGGTAATATTCGCACTCTATTCGCACTCTTCGTTTTTATCTCACCTAACTCTCGATAGTCGACGATGACATTGCCCACGACTTCGCGGTCGTCACTGAATTATCTTTATCAATGATGATCAAGCTTGCTGCAGTTATTGCGCTGACGCCGTCCGTATCCCTCCGCTATCTCTACTGCATTCCGTTGCTCACATTTGACTGTAAAGGATCTTCATATTCCCTAGCGTCTGCGTCGCTATTTTAGGTGTGGCGGTAGGCCATGTATACAGTAAAGCTCAGCTGCCAGTCAAACGCGAGATGAGCATCTCAAAAGCTCCTGTTTTGGGACATTTTGGTGCGGCAATTGAAGGGTTGGGTAAGCAAATCATTCACGTTACGGTGATGTGCAAAATTAATATTGCTTAGTGTCCATTCGTGCTTATGGGGCACAAACGACTTTCAACAACGAGCTGCTTCTTCGTATTGATCGATACACAAGAGCTGCCAGAACTTATTATAATCTCAATCGGTGAGAGTCTCCTGCATACCTGACTCTCGATTGCTGTATTTATCACATTTCAGATGGATTCGTTTTCGCATTGACACGCTCGGTGCTTTATTCACAGCATCTCTCGCAAGCTATCTTATCTACGGTAGAAGCTCTACTACTTCGGCTTCCGACACAGGATTCTCTCTCAACATGGCTGTTGGATTTGCATCTACGCTTCTGTGGTGGGTTGGGTACTTGAATGCACTGGAAGTTGAAGGTAAGTGTGCGCTGATTTGGCAATATTTAATTGATCTCAATATCCCCACAGGTAACAGGTATAATATGAATTCTACGAATTGATGTGACCTGAATCTGACTACATTTGCTTAGCTTGGAACGCATACTCGATTATGTGTCCGCGGAGCAAGAAAGTCCCCCATCCGGCGGAGAAGTTCAGCCCCCAGCATATTGGCCGGCAAGTGGTGACATTCACGTCGAAGGTTTGTCTGCCAGATATTCTCGCGATAGCCCCTGGGTCATCCGTGACATCTCTTTTCATTTGAAACCTGGTGAGCGCGTAGGAATCGGTAAGCAATTTATCTTTTACGCATGTTTCATACTCACCCACCCTAGTGGGTCGGACCGGGAGTGGCAAGGTAGGACACTTCATTTTCTGGCAGTCCTACAGATGCTGACAGTCTCGCACTAGAGCTCCCTCGTGTTAGCCCTCCTACGCTGCATACCAACAGAAGGCGATGTGCACTACGACAATATACTCACCAGCTCACTGACTTTGGACAAATTGCGATCTTCCATGACCGTCATTCCCCAGATTGTGCGTGCACTAACAGCTCTCTCTAAAGACCACTTTCTAATGCAACAAGTACAGCCCGAACTTCTGAAGGGTTCCGTCAGGGAAAATCTGGATCCTTTCCAAGAACATGACGATGCCACTCTAAATGACTCCCTTCGCGCCGCAGGTCTCGTCGCTTTGCAGAGTGAAATGTCAGAGGGAAGGGTCACATTGGACAGTCCGGTTGCAGGCGGAGGGAGTAACCTCTCAGTTGGGCAACGCCAAATTCTGGCATTGGCACGGGCTATTGTTAGAAATACCAAGGTCATTATATTAGACGAAGGTATGTCCCCATCCTCCTCGGTGTTCACCAATAGCCTGAGGTTTCGCGTCATAAGCAACCTCGGCCATCGACTACAAAACCGACAGCATCATACAACGGTCTCTACGCACCGAGCTCGGCAGAGATGCCACAGTCATCATTGTGGCACATCGCCTTCAGACGATTATGGACGCGGACAGAATAGTAAGACCTTATTTTGTCTTTCTTGAGCAAATCAAGTCTCAATCGCATTAACCTAGATTGTGCTCGACGCGGGGCGAATCGTAGAGTTTGACAGCCCAAAGGAGTTGCTTAAGAACACCGCGGGAAATTTTAGTGCGATGGTTAAAGAAAGCGATGACGGACAGCACTTGGTAGAAATGACCCGAAAGTAACGCAGTAGTGTATTTAGGGGATATTTCATGCTAGGGTAAAAGGACATATACCGAGATCTCTGGTATCCTAGCTATAAAATGCTTCTGCAGATATGCAAACCTCCTCTTGAATTCTTGGGCATACTTGAACGTAGTATAGGAATGATACTGGTCAATCGGAATACATACTTGAAATTCATATTCAGGACACATCTGTGCATGTCCGCAGCTAGACAATTATTGATACGCAACATATACAACTATCCACAATCTATGCATGCCCTTAAAAGCACCTCTATATACCGTCCAGAGTCCGTAATCAGCGAGAACTATGCACACGAGTAACCTACACATCATTCACCAACCCGCAATCTACAGGGGCACACACGGACACTGGATCTTGGCGTTATATTGGTGGTAATAATGCATGCCACAGAAGACCTCGAGGTCCTTTTCTTCAAGGAACATGGATGTCGTCACTAAACGCAGTGGACCGTCCCCTAAGCCCCGAATGTCAGCTTCGATGAGCCAATGAGTAGAAGGACGAACATACCCCAACGATACTTGTACCACCGTTCGGGCACACTCGTCAGATCCTCTAGCCACTGCCTAACATCCGGTCTGTGAAACGTCGCAAGCTTCACGATCTCGAAGTTGTTGTTGTACCCTCGTATGGGCGGCGTAATCATCTCCCCCTCGTCGTTCTCGTGCGGCCACGCCCACCCATTCCTGTCCATTCGCTCCTTCACATCCGGGTGGGCACCGGCGTAGTCGTGAACTAGCCCGCGGACTCCGATGGTGACTTCGTCGATGTCGTTGCTGATGCCAAGATAACCGTAAGAGCGCTGGCGGGTGTACATGACTTCGAAGGGGTCGTAGCAGAGCGGGGCAGTGATAAGGGAGTCGGTGTCAAGCCGCATGTAGTAGGTGACGGCCTTTAGGCGGGGGAGATCGAAGATGGGCGCGGTGAAGAACGCGCACATTTGATGGTACCCTATTCATAGACAGACACGTTTTTAGTTCCACGGAGGCATGATGATGAAAAGAGATACACACCAGGCCAGACGTTAGGCATAACGGGGTCCACGACGTCAATATCGTGAGACACACCAGCAGGGAAACTCCAGTCGAGCTTTAAGAACTCTACTCGCTCCGCAAACGTCCACGATCCGTTCTCTGTCCCGATGTGAGTGCGCAGGTCAGACACAAAGTCGATTTGCGCTTCCTCGTCGTCGTAATCTCCCGTGTGCATCAATATAATGGGCCATGCGGGTCCAGGCACGAAGTTGTGCAAGCTAGACAGGGAATCGATGAGCTCCGAAGAACGCGAACTCCTGGTAAGATAGAGGATCGCGGCCGTGTACGGTTGAGCGGGTTCAGAAGTCTCAGCTTCGATATCGGTGCTCAAGCCTGAGGTGGGATTGGTCCATGGCCTGTATGACTGCGCATCGGGCGCTCAGAAAGCATTGTAGAGCAGAGCGAAAGTCGTCAAGAAGATTACAATAGCCCAAATCCGACGAGAGCCCATGTTTTGGTCGACTTTACCAGGTCCTGGCAGTGCGTGGAGTAAGGATAAACCTCGAGGCCTCACCCAGAAGCCCCCTTTAAATCGCCGCGGTACAAAGGCCCTGTACGTCCGCTCCAAAGTGTCGATTGGGTCGGGGAGCTTTTGTGCTTACATCACGAATGTCGCGCCCATATGTATGTAAGTCCATTCTATTAAGAGAACTCCAGGAAAGTGCCCTAGATCGTGAGGCCGTGAAGGCGCAGTAAAAGAAACGCGACAGCTGTCTTGCAATTAGTCTAACTCTGACGGCGCGATATACTATATATATCCGTTGTTGACCCTTGTTGTGATTTTTGGTTTCTTTCAAGGATCGATATCAGTGGCTTGCAATGCTCTTTCTAAAATCACATCGCATGCCTGAGATATTTCGACAGTTCGAGCCTCGCGGATTGTCATGCCGGTCAACATATAATTCACCGACCTTCTGCCGACCATCCTGTCGAATTTGACGTCTGATTATCAGCGGCGTGTGTCAATAATGCCTCGATCAAGTTTGACAGACATTCTATCCAGAATTCGAAGCCTTGTGTGTGAGAAATTTTTGAATAAGCCGATTGCTGTATCACCGCCCAGCTGGTCGTGAATCGACACCCTTCAATTGTAATGCCATACCCGCCGCGCACATTTTCATAAGGTTACTTTTAAAAGTTCTCAGAACCTTTGAATTCCGTGGTTTTTGGTGTCGGTTCAATATAGAGCGGTATGGTAGGAGATCATAGAGTGCCTCCAGGCCTTCCGATGTCCAAGGGAAAACGGAGGCCAACAGCGCTCGTGTGATTCTGAAGCTTCCATCCGCATTTGTTTTTGAAGTTCGTGCTGTAAGCTGCTGTAAGTCCCCATCTAAATATCACGTCTCGCAATACTGACAGATGTCACCAAGTGCCAGAGGTTTCGATCGATCACTATCAACGACTGATCGATATGCTGCCTGACAGTGATAGCCTTCAACTTGATTGCATTTCGGCTCATGTGACGGTTCTCAAATTGGCCAGTTGCAGCAAACGTGCATGCTGAGTACTTTAGACATCCCCCTTTGTAGCAATGCTCCGGCATCGGGTAGCTAACAGGGATTTTCCAGTACTCCTGAAACTGCGTCACCCCAGAGGTTCAGTGAGCATCTCTACTCCCCCTGGACTACGTGGTCGTCCTGATCGATTATGCTCCTGCTAATAATGATAATGCATATCCAGTCATCATAGAGATGCCTCCCCATAGTTCACCATAGGGGCAAGCTAGCAGACAACCGAGAACAGGATGCCATATTTATCATCTCGGGACCGCCGGAAGTACTGATGGTACATACCTCATTGCATCACTGCAGATCACTGCTCTCTACCGGCACCGGGAGCCAACATTGAACGGCACCGACTTTGAAGTGTTTGAAGTTCTAGGGTGCTCCCGAGGTGTGCATTTTCTGCATGGTTGTATCGTCTCGTCTCGGACTCGGAGCTATCTGACTGACAACCAAAAGTATCAGTGTCAGCGGCGTACTTCGACAAGTCATAACGTTAGCCCGCTGCGAGGTTCCATAACATTTGTACTCCAAGTGCCTTTCTTTGAACCTACGGCGAGCTACGGTCGCCAGCGGGAACTGTGGAGATCTGAAACTGTTTTGATGGCAGGCTGCCCCAACAGAAACTTATCGGAGTCCGAGTCGCATGATGCTTTTGGCAAATAGATATGTTGTGTGCCTGGCCAGGCATCATCGGGGCTCTAAACATTGCTGCACCTCTCTCGATCAACTACTGTTGGGCACAGACTATATAACCTGCTTCAACGTTGCCTCTTTAACGGTGTACGATTATCTTCCGTGGAAACGAGTCGCACTCGGGCTGATTCAAACCACATTTCGCGGATTCTGCGAAGTGTTAACAATCTTTGAAACTCTGCGCGCTGATGGAATTAAACTGGCGGGCTCGTTGTTCTTTGATATTGAAGTCTGACATATGTCTGATCCTCATTCGATCAATTTTTTGGGTGGGTGTTTGGCTGATTTCATCTGCTGACATGTTCAAGCACAGGAACCCTGGTTTGCTCAGTGCTCACTGGAAAGCTATAAAATACACAAGGGTATGCAAGCAAATACCAAGAACAACTTCCCCGTTCTCATTCCTCGCACTCGAATTCCTCCTCACACTTGAATCTAAACTTTCGCAATGTTCTCCAACCGCATCATCCCATTCCTTTTCCTTGTTGCGACCTTTGGTCTCTTTGCGTTTGCGGCTCCCACCAGTCCCGTCATCGAGTCTTCCTTGCTTGCGCGTTGTGACACTTGCACTTGCACCACCAGCGGTATGTTGGAAATTGAATACACCACTTAAAAATCTCACTCACATGCTCATCTAGGATGCAATGAGGCGGCTATCTTGACCATCGTGACCAACCTCCAGGCCACCATCAAAACTAGCATCAGCTTCCTCGGTAGGTCATACTATAAACCCCCAACAATCCGAGTGCTAATATTCTCAAAGACGGCGTCACTGCCCCTGGACCTTATGCCGATGACATCTGCACTGCTATTAAAGATTCTATCACTCTTCTCGCCGCTGTCGATGTCAATGTTAGCACTGCCGGATCAGATGTCGGTGACATCGTCAACATTGTTATTGCTATCATCCTCGTACGTCTAAGGCCTTCGCGCTTACTCGCCCCGCTCATCTCACACCTCGCTACTAGGCTATCGCTACTTGCGTCTCGAAATACGGGGCTACCGCCGCTGCATCCCTAGCCCTGCAGTTCGATGCCTCACTTTCTGATTTAGTCAAGGCCCTTATCAACCTCATTCCTGGTGTCACCGCCCTTCTCGAGTCCGCGTACGTGTTTGTTCCTCCATATTATATCTGTCGCTTATGGTCGGTGCCGCAGTTTGAACGTCGATCTCGACGTCCTGCAGGCCGTCAAATTTGTGTTGACTCTTGTTGCATGCAACCTTCCCTGTGGGTGCTAAGGGCGCTGGACAGCGGTCTGACCAGAGAGGTGTTTAGACGAAGTCGTAGTTCCGCTAGATTCTGTTATCTTTTTTATTTATATCAATGGGCAATTTTTGTGATTCTTTCATCGCTTGCTTTGACTCTTAGTGACCCAATCTTGGAAGTTGAAGGCTCCCGAGGTTCGCCACATTACTTTCACGTGTCGTGGGATTCTGACAGCCCGCTAGGCAACTATTACTAACTTACCATTGCTGCCAAACTTCGATTAACGTAGCTCAGCCGTATATGCAATCCACTCGTCTATGACGCCACCACACACAAGACTCACCCAAATTCGGCCCATTTTCCTCTTGCTTTATTACACTTGACGAATTCAAACATAAATTCAATGTCCTTGATACATATATTAAGCTAGCATTAAGAGGTAATATGATATATGTATGTAGCGGGCTCGTGCCTAGCCAAATTCTGCGTGATATGCCATGATTCAAATTGTGATTTCAACATCGGCCCGTGATCGTGTGCGAAAATGCGGCCCGTTTTTTTCTGCCACGACTTACCCAGTGTCTTTCCCAGGTCCAGCCAGGTCCCTGGTCGATCGTCGGAACTATGCAAGGCAAAAATCGCCATATCCAAAGCGATAAAGATCTGTGAGTTGACCATATAGAAACACCCAAACCTCTGTTGACAACAGGTATCAGGTAATATGACACTTGCGTCAAAATCGATTTCAACAACCTGGCCACGCACATTCAAAGCGGAGCATTTTTGCCATTCTGAGAGCCTTCCCACAATTAACTCTGTACCACCAGAGGTGTTCATCGAGATACTCTCCTATCTTAAGCCCAATTCGGATCATGGGAGGCGGTACTACCAGAATGACTGCTCGCGAGCAGAGATCATTCCACCAACCCACGTTTGCCAGCTTTGGCGTCAAATCGCGCTCTCCACCCCTTCTCTCTCGACTCACATCAACATAAAGTTGAACAGTAGAGATGGCACGAAGGAAGTG
Source organism: Athelia psychrophila (assembly GCA_001630335.1). Taxonomy (NCBI): domain Eukaryota; kingdom Fungi; phylum Basidiomycota; class Agaricomycetes; order Atheliales; family Atheliaceae; genus Athelia; species Athelia psychrophila. Next base: position 535,542 of record KV417497.1, on the reverse strand, counting down.
GAATGCCTGACATCCTGGCTGGTACGCGGAAAAAAATGCCCATTGTTTATCGACCTCCGTTGCTACGGGCATTGTGCTGCCCTCGAGCAGAGCGCATGGGATGCACTTCTTGTACTCGCGATTCAACACTCATATAGGTGGCGAGAGGCAAGCTTTGAATCGCCCCTCCCCACCAACCTTTCAGCAGTCAGAAACAACGTGCCGTTGCTACAAACGTTGAGGTTCCCCCGCTGCGACATAGCACCGCCAAATGATTTCGAGACTGCGCCCATGCTCAGATCGGTCACCTCTACGTTCCATCATAATTATGGACAGCCAATAAGTTTTGGTCAACTTCCGTGGACTCAGCTCACCAATGTTATCGCCAATGATTGCTCCACTCTATCTGTTCTAGCCATGCGGCAGATGATGCCCAATATTATCGATTTTTTGGCATACTGCAGCGGCAGGCCCCAACAGCCGGAATTCTCAATACCCCGTTGTCTGTGTTTATCCAAACTCCAAAGTTTGGACCTGTCTGGCGAGATTGACGTCGATGACCTCCTCGACTGTCTTGAATTGCCCTCATTGGCGAGTTTCTCATTCTGGGAACACTTCGACACTCCTACCATTTGGAGCACATCATTACTATCCCTCATCCATCGTTCCTCTTGTTATAACGTCGACACCCTCAACCTCAGTCCTGAGCGATGCTGCGAGAGCGAGGAACCGAGCTTGGATGAGCTGATTCGAGCGACCCCAAAGCTGAAGACTCTTGACCTTATTAATGAGACTGGTGACACGCGGCATTGGGATTGCAGCAAGATCATACAAGCCCTAACAGCATCACCGATATGTGGGACCAATCCCTATCCCGCGCCAGAGCTGGAGAAACTGCATCTGGGATATGCGAAAGACTTCCAGGTTCAAGCGTTCGTGGAAATGGTCGAGTCGCGGTGGAGGGTGGAGGGTGGAGGGCCTGTGAAGCGCATTCATTCAATTTATCTGCGCTACGTTCCAGACACCAGCATATTCGATTATATGACGATGGGGCGATTACGAAAGTTTGCGGCAGAAGGATTGCATATCAGGGTGGATTGTGTTGAATGGCTGGATGGCAGAGAGATCGAACATAGACTACTGTGAGCCGGGGACGGCACTGCATGTTGCAACGTCACTTACCAGTCAGTGCACATCGGCATGCGATAAGGGTAGCCGAGTTTCCGGAACGGAAGCAACATAACATACCCTGCCTTGAATTCAAGTTTGACCCACTCGAGAATCAAGGTGCGAATCTAATCGTGTGACACGGCGCGTTCAAACAGCAGGTGTATTGCTTTGGTATTGCTCATGTTCACATCCTATGTAACCCCTGAGAGAAGTGCCTGTGCGGGTGGGTGGCTGGCTACTAGACTAAATGAATCTGGGCCACATCTATAGAAATCTACTACCGCATACTTTGATCCAAGCGGCTTGTAGATTGACCTTCTTCCGACCCACACAAGGATCCGATTTAGGTGTCGATTTGAACATAAAATCCAAATCGATTTACGTCCCCCCGGCTCGGCAGACGTTGATAACCGAATTAGCGTAGTTTGATGTGTGTCCCCCTGCAGGATAGTCTCGAACTAGTACGTGCAGTTACGTCGTAGGGACATCAAAGCGGTTTCGATATTTGCGTGAATCTGCTCACTAAAAGGGGTATCACAGTGCACAACCAATTCAAATCGATTTGAACCAATAGCCGGTATTCAAAACAATTTCTGAATCGCCCATCAAATCGCCTCCAAATCGTCCACTGTGATACCCCATAATACCGATCAAACGCTCTTCATCCATCTTTTTCGCAAACTGCGCGATTTATTCCATACCTCGACATCTCCAACCATTATGCTCCCGATTCTATTCTTCCTTTGGATCTCTTCCCTTTTCTCTAGTCTTTATTACGCCTGATCTTGGGATTCGCCGTGCTATCTGACAGTTTGAGTGTCCTCTTCATTCCGACGGGCGACGGCCCTCACCAGCCTTCACCGCGAACAAGGATTCGGAAGAAGAAAGACTCGCCCAAGTTCAAACGCCACAAAGGACCCCCCCGAGAATTCCCAAATGGCTTAAAATGGTCCGTGTGTTGCCTGTTTGAGGTGCGTCCTCTCGCTTGCGAAATGTTCCGGTCCGGAACGTCAACGCGTCAACGTTCAAGGGAAGGAAAGAAGCGGCAAAATCGAAGGGCAACGTTGCCCGCAAGCCTGGATCGAGGCAGTATTGACTCAGGAACATGTCGAATCTACGCCCATCCGTTGCTTGCCGAAATTAACGGTTTTACTCTCACAATCACACTCGAAGCCGCTTGGGTTTCGGGTCCGATTTCTGGCGCGACGAACCCGGAATTATGGCGGAACCTTGGAGGCAACTTGGAAGGAGAGCAAAGGATCAGCCAGGATCGCGGCACAAAGATACGGTCGGCGGTTCGTGTATGCCGACGGACACTCAATCGACAGATAGGAAGAACAGGAGAACCATAGGTCCCAATCTCTCAAGGTGAAACGTCAATACCACCATGCCTAGACTCTGCCATTCAAGCCGTATCGAATTAAAAGGGTGTCTAACGAAACTGGCGCGCCTAGCTGTAGGTGCAAGGATAAGGGTTTAATGGCAGCGTGATTGTCTCTTTGTCTATGGACGGGCGGTCCGAGCCAGGAAATAAAACGCGATAATACGTAGCAACAAAACGATGTCCGAAAGAAATTGGGGAAGATGACAGAGCGTAAGACGGGAAATAAATCAGAGACAGAGCTGCGGGGAGGGGGGGAAGGCGTTAGATGTGGGATAGAAGATAAGAGGAGGAGGACGTACGCCGAGGAGACAGACATCCGCACAGCACTCCGAGTTGATGGAGCATGACTGCAGGAGGGGTTTGCACTCGCCGCTGCCGGAGGGATGGCCACGCGCTGCCACTTCAAATCAAACGCGTCAACATGCTGCTGACAACCGCGAATGAGAACGAGGACTTACTGAGAGTGGGTGATCCACGGCGGACGGGTGACTTGGGCGGAAGTCCGCGTGCCATGCGCTGGGCGTTGGTCTCGACGGCGGCGGCGCCGACAGTTGCGATTGCGGCGGCGAGAACGGTGATGGCGGTGAAGAACTGCATTTTTTGAGGTGTGGGTGTGGGTGTTTTTGGTGAGACCGGCGGGGCGGATAGGCGAGAGGCGGGAGAGAGAGGTGGAGGGACAGCGAGGAGGAGGGCTCGATAAGGGAAAGAATGTGGTTGCGTGAAGCAGATTTATGTAGACAAGAAAGCGTGGCTGACTAACCTTACGGGAATTTGGACGTGTGCGACCGACGTCAAACTTGACACATTTACGGCACCAGTGCCTGCACAAAACAGCATAAAACGAAGGGCCGCCGAAGCAGTCGATCAGGATCTATGGAAGCCTGTCAGATTTGATGTATGCTTTATCGCAGAATTTTTTCAGAATTTTCTTTGCGTGCTGTGGATGGCATTGGTTTGAATCAAGCTGCGATCTTCAAGAGCCTCGATTCCAGCAAACCTCCATAGAAACTGTCCCCGCCAAATTCATGTAGACACCGAAAATGGTTCTGTTGCGGCGTGCCTCAATGAAGGCCCGCTTTCTTCCCGATTACATTCGAGCACTAGTACTAATTAGACAAATACCGCGCCTGGACCGCATGCTCGTTGGTCAACATCACTCAAAACCATCAAAATCGAGCATACCTGCAAGCGAATATCAGAGATGAGACCAGCGGGCAGACAACAAGAACCACAAGAGAGCAACAGGCTCAGACTCGAGGACGACAGTCGCGACGATAAAGCGCCTCTACGACCATTTCGAAATTCGGCGCGTTAGCCCCGCCCGGGTATGCATAGTGGCTGTGCCCCTACACGAACGTTGACGCCGCTATCATCGAGTTGGCTAGCCTACGCCATCTCGCGGGTGATTAACGCGAGATCTCCGAGGGTAAGTCTTTTCTCAACTTCGCACAGCAAGTGATCTGTGAAGTGAAGAAATCGAGGCAAGCAGCATGTAACTTAGTCAACGGAATTGGGGTCGATTCTGGGTCGATTGTTTGGCCAGGGCAGGCCGCAGCGAGGCCGCCTTGATGTGCCAATGACCGGCGTGAGAATGGATAGCGCTTATAGTGCTCGGTCGTCGCCGAGGAGGAGGTGGGCTCTGAGGCCTGAGGTCTGATTCATGATTACAGCGCTTTCCTTGAATGCATTGCAGTATGCTGCGGGTAGCTTTGGCCAATCAATGGAAATCTCGGGGAGGCTCCCATGAACCGATTTCCGGCACAGTATGTGCACTGTGACACACCAAAACGTGTGCCAGGTGTGCAAAGAACGAGGCGCTTCCGGTGTGGTGGCGCTGGATTAGCAGCTTTACTGTTAGTACACGGGCATCAGCGTCTGTGGCGTCAATTTTTAAATAGCACAATGGTACCTCAAAGTTGTATTCCACTTCCCAGGCATAGATAGTCCTCCAGGCGAACACGACGAGGCCCCGCCAGAAGAGAGTCATCACACACCTTACCTCTTCTTTCTCGCGAGCCGTATTTGTTTCATACATCTTCAAAAGCGATCGCGAGCACGCTGTACGGTACTAGTAGTAGCCTTTGAGATTATCTTAAGCTTTGAGATCGATCATCGCGAGGAGATCTCCGCATTTTGCATCCTCGGCCATCTCGGTCCGCGGGAAGGCAGCTTGACGTGGAAAAGTTTAAATAAGTACGCACCTGTCACATGTCACCGGCACCGGTCACACCGACAGCGCCGCACGCTATTGACAATTGCCTTATTTTCAACGTTGCTCGCCATTGACCAAAGACATTACTCCTGGCAGCCTGTCGATTCCCTTTCAACGCAAATGCACGATTTGCATTACGATAGGCTACGCTGGCCCGAAATTGCCTCTCTTCCGAGTCTCGGTAGTGCATCATCCCATGCGTCCGCGTTTTGTGCTTCTGCGGCGTGCGCAACCTGCTTCTCCTGCGCTGAGTAACTGGCTGTAACTGGCCTCTGAAACAACTCGGGCGCCCATGTACATCCGCGGGCCATACTGGGCCATTGACGGGCGATCCTCATGGTCGTGCAAGAAGGCAGGCGAGCAAGCGCGACGTAGTTCTATTCCCTGCTAACCCAACCAATCTGGCATGTTCGATTTTCTGATGCCGGTTCCTACAACTGCAGCCAGAGATTCCCCGCTGGGGTAACCTGCGATAACGATTGCCGGATAGCCGCCTGTAACAACCTGCAGCTGTCCAGACTGATCACGAAGCATCACTTTACCCCACCCATTCGATGTGCCGGATTACTCATTCCTGGATTTTTGTTCCCGTTCAAGATTTGTGCGGCAAACAGTGACAGGCTTACGCGTATTGCATTTCTAGCATCAAATCACGTCTCGCCTGCCAGGTGACTACTCTGTTCTCGCTGTTCGCCCTGGCGCTGCGCGTACCTCGTCGGCTAGCGCCTTCGCTGTCTTGTGGCTGTGTCGTTTTGTCTGACTCAGACCCAGATGGTGCAATCGCAGCTTTTTGTTGACCCATTAGGTTCCTTCCCTCTCGCTGTTCGTACCTCGTCGGCTCTTTGCTGTCTCGCCATTGTCTCTTTGTCTAGCTTAGACAAATGGTACAGACCTGGTGGCACGGCGCAGCAGTCCTCTGTTGGCCCTGTAACTTACGACGCACCGCTCCCGGCCAATCGTTGCGACGCTAGTGCGAAGACGATGCATCCTGATCCAATACATCGCCTACTTGAGCTTGACGCGGTTGCCTGCGAACTCTCCCCACTTCTTTCCAGTTCCGGTCGGAATGGCGGCGGCGCCGCACGTGATGCGAATACGAGTCCCCCCTCTGGGTCTGCATGGCACTTTCACTCTTCTACCGGCTCGGGAGTGCTGGTGCCAAGGCTATGCCGAGTGTGCTTCACTATCGGAGGCGATGTGCCTCGTCAATGCTAGAAACATCAAATCTTGTATGGAAAGAACGGCCATCCCCGAAGTTCGAACATCTTTCATTCACGCTGACTTGGAATCCATTGTGATATGGATTTATAGTACGGCGGAGATGAATCACCGATTGCATGCGATGTCGCTATGGTTCATGCCAAATTCCACATGGGCAACTGGCTTTGTCTTCGAGGCTCGCATGGACGCGATATACCTGTGATGTGGTGTATTCAAATTTGCTCCCGATATCTGATTATGTCTCGCTGAAGCTGGAGCGCGCCAACCACTGGATCCGTGCGCTGCCGACGTCGATGCTGAGGTCAGGGCTGTGGCTGGACACGACATTGTCATAGTAGCGTGTGCTTACCGTGTGACTACTACTGTATTGGATATGCAGACGGTGTATACCAATGCTTTGACTCGGGCGAACCCTGATGGTTCTGAAATCGGTGGCGGTAAGGAAATATCATTCCTCTGCCCGCTGATCCTACACTAAATTCTGTCCTCTGTCTGTAGGTGTAATCGGAGGCCTCACATTCACTCCGGGGTTCTACAAGCATCAGCACCGGTATTGTGCCGAGAAAAGGCCTCAAAAGCAATTCGCATACATCTCGCCATAGAAGCTGTGAGACATTACTAATTTCTTCTCTCGCCGTCATCGCAGGACCAAGCAGCTGACATCCATGTCGGATGCAACTCAAAGGTGTCACGAAACCGGTGCCGGCGTTCTATTTCGCCTCATCGATCGGTCCACCAGTAAGGAGAGTTCACGTCTTTCAAGCTTATTGCCAGTGGTTGCTAAAAAAAAACCCCCCAGGTTGTGGCGAGTTGCCGAGCGTGAATACAGGTGCCACACATCGGGCAATTGAATTGAGAAGCCATCAATTGTCCATTGTACCGAAAAAAATAGAGAATACATGCAAAAAGTGATATAAGCGGACCAATCGACATTGGAACCGCTTGGTCCATGATACTTCAGTGTTCAGAACGAATATTCCCATCAGAAGAGCGCGACCCGTCCAATCATCCGAGTCCCCCATATTGAAAACCACGGAAATCAAACTCAAGGCCGAGTCACAGTGGCCATCTGGAGCGCAACGGCTGTCTGGGCCATAAGTCTGCCGTGGATAGACGAGCTAGTTTGCATCGTAATCGACGTTGCCCCTAGGAGAATTCCCTCGAAGGCTGAGGTAGTTCCGAGCGTGACAGCTCCAGCCACGGCCCAAACGATGTTGGCAGGGCGGGCACCGCCTTTCAAGATGACAGCTTGTGCGGAAGCTAAGTCCAATGTTCCCGCGATTTGGAAGATCCAAGCTATGGAAGTGTTTATGAGCAGCCGAATCGAAGCGGTAAATGATATTGCTGGTACGTACTATCAGTTGCAGCACCGACGAGGGTAATTGAGGTACCAATAGCGACTGTAGAAGTCCACTTGTAGAACCCCGGAGTGAATGTGAGGCCTCCAATTACACCTACAGACAGAGGGAAAAAATCAGTGAAGGATCAGCGGGCAGAGGAATAATATTTTCTTACCGCCACCGATTTCAGAACCATCAGGGTTTGCCCGAGTCGAAGCATTGGTATACGCTGTCTGCATATCCAATACAGCGGTAGTCAAAGCTGCAGGAGTAGGAACAGCATAATCGGCGGCGTAGCAGTTCCCTGATACTTGTGTCGAACCGGAATACTTCCCGTTTGCGTTCAAGGTGAGAGCGAAACCGGTCAGGCCGGTCGCTGCAATGGGGCTGACACCGATGTTACCAGCTATTAGGAAAGTTAGTATGGGATTGTGGGGGAAGGATATTATTTTGCGTACTGATGACAGAAGTTCGGGACGGTAGATACCCCTGCCTTGGCGAGGATAACATAATTTTTAGCTGTTCCCAGAGGGACGGCGAGGGGTCCAGCGGCAAGGCAGCTATTTGACAAAAACTGCCAGACATTGGCAGTCAGTACATTTGTCAGGAGAGTGGTGGGAGGGGGGACGTACGAGGACGACAACGGCGAGGGTGGACATGGTAGGGAACATGACGAAACTGAAGCTGACAAGATAGGTTGAAAGGTGAAAGTGAGTTCAAGGAGATGCAAAATATCCTGATTGAAAACTTCCACTCGAGGATCCTTAAGTAGCTTTTGTATGGGCCGAAGTAGGCCAGAAGTACCAAAGGAGGTTTATGAGGAACGTCTAAGGCACCCGTGCCTTTCTGTGACTTTCCGAGTCGCCACCATACGAGAAACACTCGAGTGCTGATCAGGTACAGCACCCGCCTGGCATACTGTATATGACGCGTGACGTGACAGCGCGTGCGCACTGCGCGCTACACAGGTTTTCGCATCCTTTTTGCCTCTGGTTTCTTGTTTTGAATGCTGCTTTTCAAAGACTTTGCTCTTACCGAATTCCTTTCAACATAAATGCGTAAATCATAGGCATCAGGATTCTCCTCGCTGGCCCGAGATTGCTCGGATTCGACGGTTAAAGGGGCTTTGACCGTCGAAAGGGCGGGTACAAATCGTATGATCAAACCAGGTGATGAATGGCTGATCATCGACTCGGATGCGTCCTTGTCGGTATCGCTAACATCATCAGCATTGTCAAACCACCATCTCAACTTCCAGCTGACTGCTCTGCCCTTGATGTTCGCCCTGTTGATGTGTGGACCTCGCTGGCTAGCGTACTTGCTGTCTTGTCTGTGTCTGTGTCTGACTCAGGCTCTGATGGCGCAGTCCTAGTTCTCTGTTGGCCCTGTAAATTCCCTCTCGTTTCTCGTGCCTCGTCCACTAGCATCTTCGCCGTCTGTCGAACTCAGACTGAAGGTACATACTTCCCAGCCGCAACCCTCTGTTGGCCCTGTGGCTATGGTGTGGCGCTCCTGTTCCACCGGCCTGTGAATGTTAGTACCGAGACTACACCGAGTGTATCGGAAGAGATGTGCATCGTCAATGCTAGTGAGACTCAATCTTGTATGTAATGAACAGCTATCCCCGAACATCTGTCATCTACGATGGCTTGGAATCCTTGTGTTATGTGTTTAATATAGCGGAGACGAATCACCGACTTTATGCGAAGTCACTATGATCCATGCCGAATTCCATATGTGCAACTGGCTTTGTCATTGGGGCTCGCGTGGACGCGATGGACTTGTAATCCGGTGTACTCGAAATTTACCGCAATTTACGCCGTGCCCTTGTCAACGTCGATGCTGAGGTCGAGGCTGGAGCTTGACGCGGCGCTGTCACAGTGGCGTGTGCTTAACGTGCCATCAACACTGGTATGCATCTCGCCATAGAAGCTGTGAAACATTACTAATTTCTTCTCTCGCCGTCGTCGCAGGACCAAGCAGCTGACATCCATGTCGGATGCAACTCAAAGGTGTCACGAAACCGGTGCCGGCGTTCTATTTCGCCTCATCGATCGGTCCACCAGTAAGGAGAGTTCACGTCTTTCAAGCTTATTGCCAGTGGTTGCTAAAAAAAAACCCCCCAGGTTGTGGCGAGTTGCCGAGCGTGAATACAGGTGCCAAACATCGGGCAATTGAATTGAGAAGCCATCAATTGTCCATTGTACCGGAGAAAAAATAGAGAATACATGCAAAAAGTGATATAAGCAGATCAATCGACATTGGAACCGCTTGGTCCATGATACTTCAGTGTTCAGAACGAATATTCCCATCAGAAGAGCGCGACCCGTCCAATCATCCGAGTCCCCCATATTGAAAACCACGGAAATCAAACTCACGGCCGAGTCACAGTGGCCATCTGGAGCGCAACGGCTGTCTGGGCCATAAGTCTGCCGTGGATAGACGAGCTAGTTTGCATCGTAATCGACGTTGCCCCTAGGAGAATTCCCTCGAAGGCTGAGGTAGTTCCGAGCGTGACAGCTCCAGCCACGGCCCAAACGATGTTGGCAGGGCGGGCACCGCCTTTCAGGATGACAGCTTGTGCGGAAGCTAAGTCCAACGTTCCCGCGATTTGGAAGATCCAAGCTATGGAAGTGTTTATGAGCAGCCGAATCGAAGCGGTAAATGATATTGCTGGTACGTACTATCAGTTGCAGCGCCGACGAGGGTAATTGAGGTACCAATAGCGACTGTAGAAGTCCACTTGTAGAACCCCGGAGTGAATGTGAGGCCTCCAATTACACCTACAGACAGAGGGAGAAATCAGTGTAGGATCAGCGGGCAGAGGAATAATATTTTCTTACCGCCACCGATTTCAGAACCATCAGGGTTTGCCCGAGTCGAAGCATTGGTATACGCTGTCTGCATATCCAATACAGCGGTAGTCAAAGCCGCAGGAGTAGGAACAGCATAGTCGGCGGCGTAACAGTTCCCTGATACTTGTGTCGAACCGGAATACTTCCCGTTTGCGTTCAAGGTGAGAGCGAAACCGGTCAGGCCGGTCGCTGCAATGGGGCTGACACCGATGTTACCAGCTATTAGGAAAGTTAGTATGGGATTGTGGGGGAAGGATATTATTTTGCGTACTGATGACAGAGTTCGGGACGGTGGATACCCCTGCCTTGGCGAGGATAACATAATTTTTAGCTGTTCCCAGAGGGACGGCGAGGGGTCCAGCGGCAAGACAGCTATTTGACAAAAACTGCCAGACATTGGCAGTCAGTACATTTGTCAGGAGAGTGGTGGGAGGGGGGACGTACGAGGACGGCAATAGCGATGGAGGACATGGTAGGGAACATGGCGAAATTGAAGCTGATAAGAGAGGATGAAAGGTGAGAGTGAGTTGGGGGATGCAAAATATCCTGATTGAAAACTTCCACTGGAGGATCTTTAAGTAGATTTTGCGTAGGCTGAAGTAGGGTGTGGCACCAACGGAGGTATTTCAGCACCGATGGGGGAGGTAGGTATTACGCTGTACCATTTCGACAGACAAGGGTTCACGGGTTCTTCCATGTTAGTACCCGTTCAGCCAACGTTCAGCCTTCATCATGGGATGCATTACAGAGCCGATTGTTCCTGCCAAGTTCCTGGTATGCTGTCAAAAAGCGTTCAGTCCAAGTATGGCGAAATATAGAGCCAGGAACAATTCACGGCAAATTTGCGCCTGGAGAATGTTTTGGGGAAAGCACATATGTTGCTTGGACTGGATTCTAGTTCAACTCGTCGGGCTACCTGTTACAAGCCGAGTCAAATTTAGGTCAACTGCTCCTGTTACGCGTAACCGAACAAGTAGCCGGAATGGCATAGTGGTCTAAGCAGATCTAAGGTACCGCATGCTTTGCTGTGCTTTACTAATGACTTTCCGCTGGTATCGGTAAGCCTTAGTGTTGGCAATGGCCGGGTCAGACTATGGTTGGAATATGGCCAGGTCGGATCGGTCGGATCGGTCAGACCTTTGTCTGACCGTCAAATGGCTGTGTGTGCTGACGGGCTGACTGTTACCGCTGCAGCCATACACATGACTGTGGTAGACGATACAGAATAATACTAATTTGCACTACAAGCCTTAAGGCGAAGCAGCACTCAGGTGGTGATATGATGACATAATTGATTTGACGGTCAGAAGATGGTCAGTTGACCGGTCAGACCCTTGTTGATGGGTCAGTAACTGACATGACCGATTTGACCATTATCGGACGGTCAGGTAAGGTGCACAGTCACCGGTGACAGGTGTGCACCTTACCTGACCTCACCTGTCATACACTGACTCAGCGTACGCGGGTGCACAGATTGTCATTTTCTTATTTTGAATCCTGCTGTTCAAAGACATTGCTCCTCAATTAATATTGCTCCTGCTGATTTTCTTGCGACATAAATGCCTCAAGATACGCCTCGCTGGCTCGAGATTCCTCGGATTCGGGATTCAACTTGTATTGCTAAACCAGCGCTCGCTCAGCCGCCACCAGTGGTACGCTCAGCGCTCAGCGCTCGATGCTGATCATAGATGTGCCCTTATCTCTTCCTTATCTCGGTATCGCGAGCGCCATGAGGATTTCCAAACGCCGAGACTGCAGTGTGCTTGACTATGCATGTAAAGAACGGCCATCATCTTTCATCCACACTAGGCTAGGTTTGCAGTGGAGTTGATCACTGATTACATATGCATGCGTTGTAGAGTAGCTATGATCCAAGCCGAAGTCCATATGTGCAACTGGCTTTGTCCTCAGGGCCCGCTTGGATGCGATGTACCTGTGATATGGCGTAAGTATTCTCCCGCTCTGAAGCTGGAGTGCATCAACCACCGGGTCTGCATCAACGTTGATGCCGAGGTCGAGGTTGTGGCTTAACATGTCATTGTCATGGTGGCGTGCTTGACGTGTCATCGGTACAGGTACTGTACAGAGATCGTGCCTCAAAAGCAATTCGCGTGCATCTCACCATAGAAGCTGTCAAACATCATTGCCATCTTCTCTCTCCGTCGCCGCAGTACCAGGCAGCTGACATCTAATTCGGTTCCAACTTAAGAGGGTCATGAAACCGGTACTTTCATCCGACATCAAGCCTCCTTGATCGGTTCACCAAGAAGGGGAACTTGCCTCTTTCAAGCACACTGGTTGCATACAAAAGACCCAGGGTGCGAGCGTGAATACATATGCCGGACGTCACACAACTGGATTGAGAAGTTATACATTATACACTCAAGACCAAGATATAGAGAACACATGCAAGAAATTATTTAAGCGGATCAATCTGTATCGCTTCGTCCACGGTACTTTAGCGCTCAGCGCTCAGCACACGCAGGGAAGGTTACAAGCCACAAGGGTCAAGACAAATTTGACGCTTTGAAGAAGAGTGACGTCTACGCTCAAGCTGAGAAGATCCCGCGAGAGAAACGCGCGTGAAGGAGCAACGTAGAACTTACCCAGAGCCAAGAAGAGCGGTGAGGCCTAGGATCAACTTGATGCAAGCTTTCACGAGGAGGCTCAATGCCAGATCGAATTGGAGGTCGAGCGTCGCGGCGACGACAAGACCGTATTTAGAGACACATTTACCCAGTGCCTGTATTCGGAAATTATACGTCGCTATTCTGGGGGATTTTGCAAATAAACTCACGAGAACGTTGGCCACGATGATATTCAACGACATTTCTGAAATCGTACCCAAAATGGTAGCAGATGTAATTGAGAATTCTGGATTGATAGAGCTTTGGGGTCCAACAACTGTCAGCTGAAGCGCCAAACAACCCGGCCATGGTATACTCGCAATTATGTTTAGGTATCTAGATTTCCCGCAGAATGGCAGGTCCAACCCGTGCAAGAGGATTGCTCTATCTGTCAACTATCTGTCCACCGTGCACGATGGGAACTGATCGCGCTAGGGGATGGCATTAATATGTGTAAGGTTACGGTGCAGGCACGAATCTGTCTTGAGAGGTCACCGCACCAGGAAGATACAAAAATTTACCATGCGAGTGCGTGGTGGTCTGGTAGCTCGTACAGACCTACTGCACGATGCAAGTGCATCTTTTTTGCTTGGGCCCCTGCTGACATGTTGCACGACATGCTGTGTGGAACACCTCGTGGACACCTTGTCTTCTTTCAGCTGAGCATTCGAGATAAGCGACAGCACCAATCTTCGCCACGAGAGATTGACCCTACAACGAAGCGCAATTAGTGACCAGTTAATATTGTGCACAGATATGTTGTACCTGTGAGGTAGTGACAAGGGTCTCATTTGTGCTCTTCGCCTCCGAAATATTTACATGATCATCCCTCAGATCTTTCTTGCATCCAACAAGAATGAAGGGAGCGTGAGGACAGTGGTGTCTTACTTCTGGAATCCACTGTATATCAAGAGTGAAGGCCTCCGTCAGTGTCATCCCAGGCCAACATTCCAGCTGTACATACCTTTTTTGCGACCATGGAGAACGAAGCCGGGGAATCAATGGCAAAGCACACGAGGAAGACATCTGAGCACGGGTAGGTAAGGGGCCGAAGACGATCGAACCCTTCCTCGCCGGCGGTGTCCCGCAATTCTAACTGGAAATGTTGACCATATACATCGACTTCAACTGCGTGGGTCTGTTCGCATGAGGTATATGTCACATCCTTGCCCAGCAAGTCAACATCAGCTTCCCCTATTTAACGTGAAGTGGCATCGATAAAGCGTACCCCTGGACCGGAACAAATTATCACCACCGCATCAGGGCTGAAGACTTTCATCAAGGAGGTCTGAAGATCACACGTAGAGATTGAGTGACCGTCGAAAGCACCGACCAAGAAACGCACACCTTTCCAACGCCTTCATCCCCTACTATCACGACTTTTAACCTCGTGGTATTAGGCATGACCAAAGCTGACGATCGTGAAATCGATGGCACCAGCAACCGGTTAGCTGGCAGTGTGTCCACTGAGCACAATTTAGCACATGCCGATCACCGAGTGCTGCTTTGCGTAAATTGTGACCTGACGCGCTGCAGAGTGCCTAGTTGCTTGTATGTAGGGAAGACGGTCAAACTTAGGAGTGTTTTCGCAAGAAGAGAAGCACTGAGAAGCACTGAGAAGCCATCAGGAGTCGATTGAGCCTCATGTCACTGTTGCCACGTGACAGTCCAACTTTCGCCAAAGTACTCACCGGCCACTCCGAGGCCACTCCACGAATTCACCGACTAAGAAGATGTCTGCTACTCTTAAACTCTTTATCGAACCTTGAAGAGGATGCAATCATCCAAGATATCACGCTATCTTGTTTCCTAGCCGCGAATAAGTATCTGGCAGGAAGTTCATCTCACTGGCAGCTTGATAGTAGTAATACATAGTCGACAGGTCCCAGTACAGATTGTCAAATTATCGGCGCGCATATCGATTGCACGTCCATGAAGGGCTTTCTCTATATCAATCACACCAATTCCCTCAGGAGCTGGTTATCTTTGTGTTCAAATTTTGGTCTAACGGTTGCCGCCACCTCCGAGATTCACATCAAGCTGGCTTCGGCTAAGTATCCTAAATCTGCGGGAATAGTTATTTCTAAGTCTTGTCTCATCTCTGGAACACAACGCTCCTAAAACCAGCTGTGTCAAATATGTGATGGCGCCATAGCGGCAAGTGTCGATGTGGATGTGAAAGCAGTCTGGACCTGCTGTGTTTAAGTCTTGCGGGCCACTCGCCTTACACGTATGGGTTCGAAGCACCTCGTACATACGCACTTTGTGCTCTATGTGAATATTGTGGCGCCTAGAAACATCCCAGGCTGTGTGGGCGTGGGCCCAGAAACATCAGGCTTCTCGCTATACTCAGTGAACATTTGGCAACTCTTTGGCAACTCCTCGCAATTCGGATAGAACCTCGCAGGTTTATGTCAATATGAAGTTAATAGAGCGTGGAGGCCCTACGGTTGCGCGCGCGTCCATCTGCTTCGTGGCATTATTAAGTATTGCCACCAACGCATCCGCCGTTTACGATCTGATCATCATGCATCACCGACGAGTCGGGTGCAGCGCATCATGATATCGCTACGCCTTCACTACTTACATATTACGATCATCCCACTTTCCACTTAGCACAGCTCGTATCAGACCTATGCGACGCACGTTCGCCATACAAGTGCGCCTTCTCATGCTACTTTGAGAGTCTGTGATGCTATGATGCTATGACACGAGGCATGCAACTCTATCTGAATCCTGATATGCCCGGAGTTGGCGCTGCACCACATTCGTATTGTCATTCATTACCTCAGTAAGTTAGTGTGCATCGCTCCGTCGAAGCGAATTGTACCTATGTGGCGGCGCTGCAGCCAATGCTAGCGCTCGGAAATGAACGTGCGGGACCCCACAATTCCATATTGAAGTGCTGAGGGGCCGGAGGTTGAAAACGGCTCCACAGTATATGAAAATTGATATAGAGGGCCGTTCATAGCAGACGTGATGTTTCCCTAGGTGCGCAATTGAACGTTGCGCCCTTTACTCTACAATGCTGTCAATGCAAGTTCATGATATCGCCGAGCCGAGAGGGAGCATGGAATCCGGCCGCGGGATTTCTTAGTACCATTTGACGCTTGAGATAAGGATGTAAGTTTAAGTTGGTATTTATAGCCGTGGCAGTGTGAATTCGAAGTAACATGGACAATCCGATAGAGACAATGTAGTGCAGAGGTTGCTGATCATATCTGCGCGCTACATAGACATAGCTGGGAGATAATCATATAGCATATACACGTTCGATTTCTGTCATGAGGAGGCTGAAAGTAAGACGGGATCAAAAACCGGCTAGTCGGGTGAAGCCTTGTGTGGCTCATGTTGTGAGCCAGGCTATGTTTCCAATGCGAAGTGAATTGGCTGGTATCAGAAGAGGGCGCTGAGTTTCGAGCGGGATCGTAGGTATTTCGTTCAGAGGATGGCGATGCCTGTTAAGATGGTGAAACGTAGGGCATAAGATGGAAGATAGACAGTGAATCGAAGCCCAGGGGTGCAGCCGAAAGGCAGAGTGGTAGCTGTATATTGCATAGCGCTAGATCTATAATAGACTTGCTGTATGGTGCTGTACAGCGCTCTTATCCAGTTGATGAACGCTTCTTGTCCAGTGACCCAGTATTCTCGAATCGGTATCAGTTAAGCCCCAGGACGAATTGAAGGTGTGCCATAGACAGAACCTTTGGCTTCTAGACGAAGCTCAGAACTGGGCATGCATAATCTAACATAACACTGGAGAGTTGAAGCAACTCGGCTGGCAGACGGCAGGATCTATTCAGGGTGATGGCACGAAGATCCGCTGACAAGTGCGTTGACAGTGCTCTGGATTCGGAGTCTGGAATGCGGAAGCAACCCTGATATCTGGGATCCTGGATCCTGTGGCACATGTTCAGGCGGGATGGCAGGCTATACCGGCCAAAAATTGTTCCACGAGGATGGCGACCGGCGAGCAACGAGACGATAGGTCGATTGCGACTCGGGTCCTCAGTAATTTAAATAAATAAATAAAGAGGTGGTGGTGATGGTGAGGTGCGCAAGTGAGCTGGTGTAGAATAGGAGAAAAAAATTGCGTTGAATATGATCTAAAAACTTCAGGTGTATCATGACTGCGGTTGACGGTGCCGTTGCACTGCCAGGATTGACAGGGAGAAAGTGAAGCGAGAAGATATTGTGGCGTTACTGCGTTGCACCGGGTATCAACTGGTCCCGGATCACACGCGGCACCACAGAAGTCTCCCAGATGCAAATTAGTACTAAGACCGCGACGAACGTTCGTTAGTGTACCTTGCTGATATAACGTGTCCTTCTTTTCCTGCAATATGATCTTCTCCACCATACCTTTCTCTCTCTTCCTGCACTGTGGTAACGATGACCGAGGTCCAGCAACAGCCAGAATCGACGGGCGCGGCCCCTGTGCACGCTCCGGCCAAAGGCAAATCAAGACTCGAAGAATTTGAGCACGACGATGGCAGACCGGCGTTCATCTTGACTTACACTGAAGTCAAGTTGCTCGGTATTGCAGGAGTGAGTTTGATTCGGTGATTAGTAGAATGCTTGAGGTTGCTTACTGTCGACATCGTTCATCAGGTCGGATTTTTTTTAGATGGTGAGTTTGCTTAGGCGCCCATGTTTTCTAGGTCACACGAGCTAATTTATTATTCATCTCCTTGAAAAGCCTATGATCTCTTTATTATCAACGTACGTTTTCAGTCCGAGATCAATTCAGTTATACTGATTTACTTTTCATCGATAGCCTGTGTCTACCATGCTCCAGTACCGTCTCTATGACGGGAAACCACTCCCCAACGGGCTTTCGGGCTTCATCAAGGCTGCTGCCAACATTGGTAGTGTCATAGGTCAATTTGGTTTTGGTTTCGCTGCCGATGCTTTGGGCCGCAAAGCTGTCTGTGAGTTTGTTCTCGCTTCCCTACCTCTCGGTCGACTAATTAACATCTATATAGATGGAAAAGAGCTCATGCTTATCATTTTCGCTACTATTATGTGTATCTCGGACCCGACCAATGATCTCTCCCCCGACGGTGCACTCATTTGGCTTGGTGTCTTCCGTATCATCCTCGGTGTCGGCGTGGGTGGTGACTACCCCATGTCAGCTTCCATCACATCCGACCGATCGAACCTAAAGAAGCGTGGCACCATGTTGGCGTACATATTCTCTAACCAGGGATGGGGCAGTCTCATCGGCGCGCTGGTGACTATCATTGTGCTCTCAATCTACAAGCACACGATGGACGTCGAGGGGCACACGAGCAAAATCGATGGAGGTTCGTGCATCCCATTTTCGTCTATCGTGCATTTCTGACAACGGTTGCTTCAGTTTGGCGCATCGTGATCGGCCTCTCGCTCATCCCAGCCTTCGGTACCCTCTACCAACGTCTCACCCTCCCCGAATCCACTCGCTTCATCGCATCGCAGAAGAGCGACGAGGAGATGGAGGCTGACATCAAAAAGATCAGCGACCCCGCTACCAAGGAAATCGGTTCTGATTCCTCGGTAGACGCCGAGGTCCCCGTCGAAGAACTGGTGAAGCAGAAGGCGCACTTTGGCGAGTTCATACGCTACTTCAGTGAATGGAGGCACGCGAAGCTCTTGCTCGGCACCTGCTCGTGCTGGTTCTTCCTTGACATTGCGTATGCTCCTCATGTTCCATCCATCCTCGAGTAAATCATTACTAATGCGTAATATTCTACAGATTCTATGGTATCAACTTGAACCAGAACGTGGTGCTCCAGGAAATTGGCTTTGCTGGCAAGACCGGCACCCCATGGGAGAAGCTCTTCAAGATCTCCACTGGAAACATCATCATCACTGCTCTTGGATTCGTGCCCGGATACTATGCGACTATCCTTACTGTCGAGAAGCTCGGCAGGAAGTGGATCCAGGTCCAAGGTTTCTTGTTGGCAGCTCTCTTCCGTAAGCTCTCGCGTTACATCTTTTCATCTGCACGCCTAACATTTCTGCGTTTGTAGTCGCGATCTTGGCAGGCAAGTTCGACTCGCTCAGTCACGTTGGTTTCATCATCTGCTTCGCGCTGCTCCAATTCTTCTTCAACTTCGGTGCCAACGCCACGACATACGTGTGTTTTTCCATGCCATTCCTCACTCCTTCGCTTTTCTGACTCACGCTTCTGGCCATCATCAGATGTACCCCGCGGAGCTCTTCCCCACCCGCTTCAAAGCCTTCGCTCACGGTATCTCCGCCGCGTGCGGCAAGGCTGGCGCCATCATCTCTGCGCTCGCGTTCAACTCCCTTGCCACCAAAATCGGCACACCCAACGTACTCTGGATCTTTTTCGGATGTTGTATTGCCGGCGCGGTCTGCACGTTCCTACTCCCTGAGGTCCGCGGACGCGACCCGGATCTCGTGCTCGCTGAGGAGATTAGGGAGGGAAAGGCCAGGCTGTAGATGTAGGCTAGCCATCCTTCATCGCAGGCTTGTTCCCCCACTCATTGTCTTTATTTAATGTCTGGACTTTCGCTTAGTAGTACATACTATGTACATTATCTATTGTGTCGGCATTCGCAATACATATCTAAACACAGCTCGAACATAATCTCTCTAGTTCACCATTGAACAAAGGTGTTCTCAGTACTCTACCACCGTATAAGCCCTCCTGGCGGCAGCAGTTAGACCCCGCCACTCGGGCCGGAACTGGCGACCACAGCCTTGGTCTTCGGGCGCTTGCTTACAACAAGGAGCACCATTTGCACAGGCTGCAGTTGTTCCAATTTCCGATCTAAGCACCGCCTGAAAACATATTGATATTGAAAAGGCGCACCGGTTCAAGCTACTGACCTCTGTCTAGCCTTGCACGCCAGCCATGCCTAATACACTCATGAAAGCCGTGACAGTAGGAGATAAAGTAGTTGGAAAGGTGCGCCTTGCGCTGGGTCTTTGTCGTCGCGACCGCTGACCAGTGACAATACAACCAACCTTTAGACTTCCTTGATCATAGTGTGCAGTAGAGACTGGTTCCCTGAGGTAAGTACGACCTTGCCATTACCTCCCGTTCTGAAGAGAACGCTCATCGCATTTGGTCGGGAAGGAAATGGTGTACATTCCGCGCCAGACCCCCACAAAGGAGATCGAGGTGGATGGCCTCACGATCGAAATGGCATTGTGGGACACCCAAGGGGATGGTCACTACGACCGCCTACGACCGCTTTCTTACCCGCAGTCGGATGTCATCCTCATCTGCTTTGCCATCGATTGTCCGACGTCATTCTCCAACGTCACGGAGAAGGTCAATGCATCTGGGGTTTCCTCTTGTATCATTACTGACGAGCGAGCCCTCTAATTTATCCATATAGTGGACAGAGGAAGTTGGACAATTCTGCCCTCGTACGCCTTTCCTTCTCGTTGGGTGCAAACAGGATCTCAGAGACGATACTGCAACAATCTCGGATCTGAAGAACATGGACGAGACTTTCATCACCTCCGCCATGGTAGTTCACTGTCTGAGCCCTTCAGCCTGCCACTCGCTAACCTCTGTTCTAGGGGAAAGCTCTAGCGAACCAGATCGGAGCCGTTGATTATTTCGAATGTTCTGCAAAGAGAAAGGAAGGCGTTAATGAAGTGTTCCATGAAGCCTGCAAAGCCGCATTGCACAACAGTTCTCAGCGCGAATGCAGAAAGGGAAGGTGTATCTTGCAGTAGTTCCATGCAGCCTGGGCCTTCAGCCAGGGGACTGTCTGGCTGTTTCGCCTTGGAAGGAGCTGTTAGCGGCCAGAGCTTCGGAGGCCAGCGTATTTCAGAAATACGCCAGCGTCCGAAGCTATTTCTGCCCTGGTATGTGCTGATGGTTCATTATAAACCTTCTTAGAGCTAAATATTTCGCCGCCCTAGTTTTATCCAAACATTCCTCTATCTTCCACTTCTTGAGTCGCATGCGCTGTTGATCACTGAACATTCAAATATCGATCCGACCATATGGTAGGGCGCATGCATAATGTCACAAGGGGAGCTGGGTAGCATAATTGGATCATCAAGTCATCAAGCTATTTCTCAGTTTCCCAACCAATATGCATCACGATCAGGGCTGTCCGTCCACTCATGCTCCTCATTGCAATACAACCTCACGATCTTGCCGTCCGGATCTTCCGCCCCAAGCACCCACCCCTTGATCCCAGTGAACACCTTGCTGTGCTTCACATTCCGCATTTCCAGCCACTTCCCCCACTCCTCAAGGTCACTCCGTGTCTCGACGCCCCACGTAACGGGGTCCCAGCCGCGTTGCGCTTCGGCCTCGGCGGGGCGATGACGTATCTCGACGATTAGTTGGGTAGGCTCGTGCATAATCATGACGGCGAAGAGCTTGCGCTCAGGCGTGAAGTGGTCGTACTGTGGGAGATAGGTGAATGGGAAGTTGGAGACGTAGTAATCGCGCGTGACGATGATATCGTGTGCTGGGAGCTTCAGGTGATTGATGCCCAGAAAGGACGAGGGCATTGTGACGACCGTCGTGGATGTGTGCTGAGAAGTCATTCGTGGTTGAGGGTTGTGGGTTGTTGTCTAGAGTTGGCTGCTGGTTCGAGTTGGGTTCGAGGGTTTATACCAGTTTATATAAAGATTACCTCCCCTCTACCCAGCGGCCGATACATGCTCACTGCATCCATAACCTGATATTAGTATGTCACTGCCGATCCCGATGCACGCGGCGCAAAATCTGCAGCTTTCAAAGCCCAACACCTTCGTCGGTCCCTCGAAGATATTGGGAAATATGTTTCTTGTCATCGTGCGCTCCTGGCCGGCTCGGAGTTACGCGGGCCGCACTCGGTACTGTCAGCGCTTGCAACTTTGCAACTTGAACCTTTCTCTCAACTGTTTCTTCACCTTTAATGTTGTTGGCAACCAATTGGCCCAATAGTGCAGCTCGAGATACTACATCCAATAATGGCACCACCGACTATGTGGCTTCGGTCTCATGTACGCTCGCATATGTTCTACCTCACTACTAGCACGCGAATGGACTGGGTATCTTAGCCTTAGACCATAATTCCTAGCTCCCCCGTCGGTTTTAGAATGCATAGCTCCCCCGTTGGGGCCGCTAGCCTACTTCAGCCCACGCAAAAGCCACTTAAAGATCCTCCAGTGGAAGTTTTCAATCAGGATATTTTGTATCCCTAATTCACTTTCACCTTTCATCCTCTCTCGTCAGCTTCAGTTTTGCCATGTTCCCTACCATGTCCTCCATCGCTATTGCTGTACTCGTACGTCCACTCCCACCGCTCTCCTCAGTCCTGACAAATGTACTGACTCCCTATTTCCGGCAGTTTTTGTCAAATAGCTGTCTTGCCGCTGGGCCCCTCGCCGTCCCTCTAGGAAGAGCTGGTCATTATGCCATTCTCGCTCAGTCAGGGATATCAACTGTCCCTGACTCTGTTATTAGTACGCAAATAATATCCTTCCCCGTAGTTTTATATTAACTTGCCTGATAGCTGGTAACATCGGTGTCAGCCCCATTGCGTCGGCCGCCATGACCGGTTTCGATCTTACCTTGAGCGCGAGCGGGAAGCATTCCCATTCGAAGCAAGTACACGGGAAATGTTACGGCGCGGACCATGCCAGTCCCATTCCTGCGCATTTGCATACTGCTGTATCTGATATGCAAACGGCGTATACCAATGCTTCGACGCGGGGGAACCCTGATGGTTCTGAAGTCGGTGGCGGTCAGGAAATATTTTATGCCCGCTGATTCTGAGCTAAATTTTGTCCTCTTTCCGTAGGTGTAATTGGAGGCCACGCATTCACTCCGGGGTTCTACAAGTGGGCTTCTACTGTTAATATTGATAGCTCGATTACCCTCATTGGGGATGCCACCGATAGTACGTACTTGCATTTTTTCCTGCTTCGGACTGCTCATAAATATCCACTTCCATAGCTTGGATCTTCCAGATCGGCGGAACGTTGGACATGGCTTCCGCACAATCTGTTGTCTTACAAGGCGGCGCTCGCCCTGCCAACATCGTTTGGGCCGTGGCTGGAGCTGTTACGCTAGGATCTAAATCAGCCTTCGAAGGGATTATCCTAGCGGCAGCGGGGATTACGATGCAGACCGGTTCGTCTGTCAATGGCAGGCTTCTGGCCCAGACTGCCGTTGCACTCCAGATGGCTACTGTGACTCGGCCTTGATTTCCACCGGATAATTGGACGGGTCGCGCTCTTCTGCTGTTAGGATTTTTTAGACATACTACATACACGCCAGATGAATACATCATCCCAATTAGTGATCCTTTTTTGCGGTAATATTGCACTCGCTTCAACGCACCTACTGTGACATTTAGCCGGTCTTTGTCGAAAAGCGCGTTTTTTATGCATGTTACACCAATCACTGTTAGTCGATAATATCATCAAACAAGTTGCAAAGGCTGCCTTGAAACATGAGAGCCGATTGGGATTCCCCGAGCGCGCATTGGTAATTATGCATCTATGTATGCAACACAATATATTTGCCTTGGCACGCATGATTACCAATTGTTCTATCTACACAATTATATATTTCTATATGAAGTCCAAATGAAGTCCGTAATCAGAGCAAGTGTCAATCAAGTTACGCTGACTAGCTCAAGCGACGGTCAGGGTGATGTTCTCCACTTCTAGGTTCGGGGAAGGACCGGCCTATATCGCAGGCATCAGTATCTCACTCTATAGACCGTAGAAGAAAGGAGGACTCACCCCAATGAGGTTTAAGTGAGAGACGCTCAGCACCGCCTGCCCCGCTTTCAAACCCGACGGAACCGTGACCGTGAAGTTCTGCACTTTGGTGGTACCGACCAGAGTGGGCCTGTACACGCCGTTGTATAGTATGTTCCCGAGCTGCTCAGAGGGCGCCGGGCAATGTGCGGGTGAGGTTGTGCAGCCAATCATGGCGATTACAACAGCCACTTCCGTGGAGGCCGAAAGAGAATCCTGGCAGTCGCGCGTCAGGATCAGTTTGGTGCGTTATATTATGAGATGAGGAAATAAGCTCACAGGTACGTTGACTTGGACCCGGATGCTCTCGCCCGGTGTGACGCTGGACTGAGCAGCTGGCGCCGCGATGACGATGTTTTGCGCGTAAGCAACGGTGGCGAAGAGGGACGCGAGGATGGCAGTAGAGAAGCACTTCATCGCGTGTTATTTGGTATTAGATGGTGAGGGTGAGGAGCTAAGAGATTGGATGAGGGAATGAAGCGAGTTTGAGTGAGGAATTTGGAACGTACGCGCTCACTTATATACCCCATGGAAAATAAGCATCGCCGGCAAGTCGGACAAAAATTTCGAGGCACACGTAAGGGAAGATGATTCATGAGAACGCCTTGAGACCGCCGGATGCGCTGGGGACAGATCCAGTTCCGGCAAGCGGGCACTGTGAGGTCCGAGGCGATACTCGGGCTATCCGTAGCGGGCCCGCCTGGCCGATTTATGGAACCTAAGGCCTAACAATTGTTTGAAAAGTCCATTTATGAGCTCCTTGGATTAAGAGACGAGAGACACGGCCCAAGCGACAGAGCAAAGTGCGACCTCAGCTGACCTCAGTGACAGTACTAGTGGCCAGGTATGGTTCGTTTGAGCTTGTCGAATGGGCCAGCGAGGCTCGAGCTGATATAACTGATGGCTTAACATAATACGCCGTTCTATGCAGCCGAAATATCAGTCGTTGCAACGCAGGCGGCATAAGACGGCAGACATAGATAGAAGATCGGCGATGCGGATGCGTTTGTAGGTCGAGGTAGACGTTGGCGAGGTAGTCCAGGTTTCGCTACAGGCTCCGTCGATCAGGCGGGTGGCCGATGGCCGATGGCCGTTAACGTTGCCGTCTTTGACCGCACCCCCTCGAATACGGAAACAACAACAACGGCCACGCAGCATCAGGCGTTTCTGCCCATTTCGAAGCCATCAGCCTTTGAGCTTTGCGCGCTTTTTGAGCCTCGAGGCGTGCTAGTCGCCGCCGATACCGGTTCGCCGCTGAGCGCTGAGCACTCGGCGAGCAGTGCCATAGACCGAAGGCTGTTCATATTCTCCTCGACATTGGACAGTTGATCCGAATTTGCTGCTTCCGTTCAACTAACTCAGCGCTCATGAAGCTTGCATGAAGGGTCACGGCAAACGCGACCCGTTTTTCATTCAGCCTCCTATTGGCCTCCTAACAGCATTTTTGCTCAATGGATTGCATTGTGATTGACTGATTTACGTGGTCTATACCGCATGAGATAATCTTTTCTATGTACAAGTGCTCTTTGCGCGCGCTAGGTGAGTCTCAACAGCTGCAATGCGCCGCCAAGGTCCCTCTGATGATCTGAAGACCCCCGAGCGAACCAATACTTTCTCCTCTAAAATCGAATTCAAGCTCCAGTTCGGCCCCCACCCCATGTTTCTGAGTACTCTTGACTTTTTCTTCACCTTCAAGTTTCAACAACTGACCTGCATCACGATGATTCCCGACATACCACCAGATCTGCCAGTGCTTGTTGGCCGGGCGTCTCGGTTCTCGGTTCTTGGTTCTCAATTGTCAGCCCAGCTCTCAGTTCTGTTCTCAGTTGCATCAGCGACGTCTGCCGGTGTATGGTGTATGGCTGTGGGCACTGTCGAGCATTTTCGACGCGGCCAAGGAGTCCTAATAAAGGACGCCCATCGCCTGCAGGCGACGCTCCGAATGTGCTGCCCCGCCGCTCGGAAGTCGGGGGTTAGAGAGAAGGTGAAAGGAGCTAGGAGCTGTTTCTTGGGAAGCGCGACCAAGAGAGCCTTCAGGAGGGTCCTCGCGAGCGTCGACCTGCCTCCATTATAACCCTTGCATCCAGATATACTTATTCAGATGTACATGGCAAAGCGCGGGTAACGTGTTACTGCCAGTGCGGGGCAAAATTCATCCATGATCTGCTACTCGGGAGCTACTAATACTGCGAGTGGCTTTGATTAGAGGACCGCATAGTGACGGGGTTTGATCTGGCACTCAAAGTCCTCGGCATGTCCGCAAGTTCACAGATTGAGCGTTGCAACTTGCCAATGCTATTACAAGGGTCAAGACAACTTTAACGCTCTGAGTGGCAACGGGCCGCTTCACCACACTCCGTCTCCATTGACTTTCATGATTACCAAATGTATTATCTAACACTGAATTATATATAATGATATGAAGTCCAAATGAAGTCCACAATCAGAGCGAGCGTCAATCAAGCCGCGCTGACTAGCTCAAGCAACGGTCAAGGTGATATTCTCCACTTCCAGGTTCGGGGCAGGACCAGCCTACATCACAGGCATCAGCATCTCATTATGTAGACCGAAGAGGAAAGGAGAGCTTACCCCAATAAGATTGAAGTGTGAGACGCTCAGCACCGCCTGCCCCGCTTTCAACCCCGACGGTACCGTGACCGTGAAGTTCTGCACTTTGGTGGTACCGACCAGAGTTGGGCTGTACACGCCGTTGTATAATATGTTCCCGAGCTGCTCAGAGGGCGCCGGGCAATGTGCGGGTGAGGTTGTGCAGCCAATCATGGCAATTACGACAGCCACTTCCGTTGATGGTGAAAGAGAATCCTGTCAATCGCACAATAGGTTCAGTTTAACACATTACATTGCTGGATGCCGGAGGAAATAGGCTCACAGGTACGTTGACTTGGACTCGGATGCTCTCGCCGGGTGTGACGCTGGACTGAGCCACTGGCGCCGCGATGACAATGTTTTGCGCGTAAGCAACGGTGGCGAAGAGGGACGCGAGGATGGCAGTAGAGAAGCACTTCATCGCAGGCTATTTAGTATTAGAGGGGGAGGGGGAAGAGCTGAGAGGTTGAAGGAGGGAATGAAGCGAGTTTGAGTGAGGAAATGGGAAAGTACGCGCTCATTTATATACGCCATGAGAAGCAAGCACTGCTGACAAGTCTGACGGGACTTTAATGCCCACGTAAGGGAAGATGATGCATAATAATGCTTCGGTACGGAGACAAAGATCCGGCAAGCGGGCACTGTGAGGCCCGAGGCGATACTTGGGCTATACGTAGCGGGAAAGCCTGGCCGATTTATGGAGCCGAAGACCTGTCAAGTGTTTGGAGCGTCCATTCCGAGCTCGGTAGAAGGAAAGACCCACAAATTGAGACTAGAGACATGGTTCAAGTGGAAGAGCAGAGTTAGAGCAAAGTGCGACCTAAGCGACAGTCACCATGTATGGTTTTCACATTTCAGCTTGTCGACAGGGTCAACGAGCTAATTTAGTTGACACAACATAATAAACAGCTCTATGCAGTCGAGACATCAGGCCAGCATCAGACGGTGCAATGTAAAATCGGCGGCCGACATGGGTAGAAGGAGGTATACGTAGAAGGTTGATCGAGCTTGGGTCCAGGGTCGAGCAGTCATCGCGAAGCTATAAAGTCCGGCGGTCATCGACCATCGATCATGCTTTCTCTCTTGACTTTTCTTGACCTTTACTAAGTTTCCTTCACCTTGAACCAAACATTTGGATGCGCTGAAAATGAACCTCCGATTATGCTTCTGATAATCAACAAGCAATACGTGTCGTAGCTCTTGAGTAAGTATTCGCCTGTTGGCCCAGCAACATAGGTGCCAATAAGCACACGGCGGCCACGCAGCATCGGTCATCAGCCATCTCTGCCAGTATTAGCATTTTCGAGGCCTTGCAAGCCTTCGGGCTGCGAGGCGTGCATGATTGACGCCGTCATAGCCACTGAGTACTGAGCGCTCACTGAGTATCATAGACCGAAGGCGATAACTCCTTTCCTTGGCATTTAATCCGAATAGGGCTACTCATTAGGTGTCTAACTCGAATTCTAACTCGTCTCGTCTCGTCTCGTCTCGCTCGTCTGATCAAAAAGTGGTGCGCCCGGGCCCCACATGAAGCAAAACCGAGAATGAGACAATGTTACTAAATAGAGTCAAGCATCTGTGTACACATAGGGCGTGGTTTGCCTCTGTTTGCCTTTTCTCGGGCTTTCTATAGTGGGGCCTGGGCGCACCACTTTTTGATGAGACGAGCGAGACGAGACGAGTTAGAATTGAGTAGCCCTAATGTACTGTTCCTGGCGCTCACGGTGAGTGTGGTCTGTTTTCTGTTGACCAGCATCCTCAAAGCTCATTTTTTATTATCAGCAATGAGGCGCGATACACATTTTGTGGTTTCATGGTTCAAATCTGAACCCTTCGATGTACTAGCCAACCGCCATGCCCCCTAGCAATGTTATGCTAAGCTGCTCCGCATCACTGCATCGTTCTGCTGGTCCGTGCCAGCGCTCGACCGTTTAAAACGGACTCCGTGCCGCATGAGACAATACTTTTAAGCACTAGTGCTCTTTGCGCGCACTGGGTAAGTCCTAACAGCTGCGGTGCGCCGCAGAAGCCCCTTTAATAACATGATCAGGTCCTCGTCCCTGGGGTGGGGGAGCTCGCTTAGACACGCGTAATTTAGGCAATGCTTCATAATTAGGAAAAAAAATAGTACAGTTCAGGTACAGTCTATCTACTCATTTGGTCATATATATGTATAATTTAGTAAAGAACAGATTCAGTGTATCTACTCATTCAGTGAAGGTATATTCACTCAGGTCCATGCCATAGGTATTATGATGGAAAATAACCCCTTCTCGTGCCTGATTGTACTCTTTAAGCATCAGCCTAGTGTCAGTCTCTTTCACTTTTGTAAGACGAGATAGATCAAATCGTGAGCGAAAGGCCAAGCCATCCAGTGATTTAACACGTGAGATAGCAACAAATGATAATCCAGGTGAGAAGTCTGCAGCACCAAGGTCCACAACAACCTTTGTAAGAGTTAAGCCCTGGCTTTTATGGACTGTAATAGCCCAAGCCATGGCCAGAGGGAATTGTGTGCGGGATAAATTTTTTCCTGACTTGTCCTCCCACTGTACAATTGAAGGGACAATTGGAACCCATCTTGGCTGTATGTCTTTCCATGTAGGTACATCAGGCCCATTATATCCTTCAAACTCCACAAAGATGACAGTAGGCAACTGAGTGTGTGGATCGGTGTCAGGGTTGAACCAAATCTTTCTGACAACTCCCTGTGAGCCATTCACAAGACCTTTTGAAGTCCAGAGATTACGAGTGAGCATAACTTTGGCACCCTCTGCCATAAAAATTTCCTTCTGAAGACCCTCAGTATCATCATCACTGCCTTTTTTTGCTTCAGGCGAATTGTGTTTTGCCAGACAGCATAACACAGGCTGTCCCGTAGCAGCAAGTTTGCGACAGTTGAGTTCATGTACTGCTGCTCTTGTTGGCAGAAGATGCAAGACATCGTCAAACTCAGAGCGTTGAGCAGGAGTAAGATTGTCCCACATGCGTGGTGCAAGCAAGTCAAAGTCTTCTTGTGTAGTAGAGTAGTTTCTCAATCGCATCAAGGCATCCCTAAATTTGACTTGTTGAGGGTCGTCACCTTCTTGGCGAAAGACTTGGCCTAGTGTAACAGTCTGTGTAAAAGATTCAAATACTCGTTGACCCTCTTCATGCAGTGCCTTTTTGAATTTAGGCTCACGAGTTGAATATAGAGGAGTGTCTCCAATAGGTGGTAGTTGGGCAAAGTCGCCAAAGATAATTGCAGGCATGCCACCAAGAATTTCATCAGCTGAGTGAGGATGGGCCTGGCGCATCCTTCGATCTATACGACCAAATTGAGCTCTGCCAACCATAGACTTCTCATCCAAGATCAAGATTTTGATTTTTCGCCAACGTGCTTGAAGACGTGCAAGACCTGTCTCTCCCAGCTGGGAAAATTCTCTCCCCTCTTTGACTGGAATAATCAACCCAAAATTTATAGTCCATCCTCGAATGCCAAAAGCAGCTACACCTGTGGGTGCAAGACGTACAACAGGATCATGGCCTTCTAACTCCTCATGCCAAAGTAGCCTAAGAGCTGTGGTGATTGTCCAGATCAAAAACGACTTTCCAGTGCCAGCTGTACCATCAACATTGATGTGAAAGGGTGGAGGGAGGTCTCCATCATTCTCCTTCATTTTTTTGAAGTAGGCCATAACCTGCAGAAAAACCTCTCTTTGTTGACCTTTGAGTTTACGATAGTCAACATCAGGTAAGTCTTGGGCTAGATCATTTGGAGCTTGTTTGATTTGATCTGCGAGCCACTTGGATGCAAGATTGGTTTCAGCTGGAGGCCCTGAGTTCTCATTCCAGTCATATGCTAGATCCAAATCACGTTTTCCCAAGTTTGAAAAGTCAAGCAGTACAGCTTGATTGGGGCCCATTCCAGCAAACTGCATCCATTCTGCAACATAATTGTTTGCACCTTGATCCTCATCTGGAATTGATTCCGAGTCTGATTCCTCATCATCATCATCATTTGGGATTATGACTGTGTCAGGCATGCAGTCCAAGTGCCAATGGAGTGGAGGGTTGCAGACATAGTTTTGTTGCTCAACACAATCTGTCTTATATGCAGCTGCCCAATCAGCATGCCCATTCAACAGCTCCTGAGGATCTTTTTTGAAGGGATGATGCAGAACCATTTTTGTGTAACAGAACTTCTCCCAATTCTCTGGGTGATCCCTGTCAGGCTGATACCGTGGGAAGACATTTACAACATATGGCTTTGCACCTTTACCACCACGTGGTGTGTATTTTTGGCCTTTCCAGTCCCAAGAAGTAGCAAATTTCAGCAGTGAGACATTTTCAAGACGGTGGTCACTCTCAAATGGACGCTCCTTGTATCTGTCAAAAATAGTCTTCCTCTCCAAAGTTGAAGCTTCAAAGTTGACAGCCTCAGAAGTTTTATCGGGTGTCACATCAAGAGTACGGAAGGCTCTGCTGGATCTCACAAGTTGAATAGAGTGAAGGATATGACAGGCTTCCTGTGCAGAGATGTCACGCTCAGCAGCAAATGAAGACAACATCTTGCGATAGACTTTTCCAGCTGGATCTGTATCTGACATGCTCCCAATAGTTTTCTGCAAGGTGTCCTGATATGTTGAAGACGAAGTTTCACCCTTGGATGCATACTTGGCTGCATATTTTGCCACAGCTTCAACAACCATAATTGGCCTTATGTCAACATTGGCTCTCCAGCCCAAGATATATGTTGCGTTGT
Source organism: Athelia psychrophila (assembly GCA_001630335.1). Classification (NCBI taxonomy): domain Eukaryota; kingdom Fungi; phylum Basidiomycota; class Agaricomycetes; order Atheliales; family Atheliaceae; genus Athelia; species Athelia psychrophila. The sequence continues at coordinate 504,669 of KV417497.1, read as the reverse complement.
ATGAGTTCAAACGATCATCATTTCGGCGAGTATTGAAATCTTGAAAATCTCTGCCAGGGTCTTTAGAGATCTCTGAATTGTCTCTGCATAGCTTGGGATAGCCAAATCTGCAGAATTTCTGGCCTGTGTCCTTTCTCTTGCGCTCACAGTATCCAGGTGTGCAGTATGTATGTCGCTGAAGTCTGTTTAGCATTTCTGCCAACTCCTTTTTTGTGTCTTGCAATGTATTGAAGAAACGTGCAGAAGGGTGAATCTCAGCAGTAGGCTGTTGTAAATTTGGATGCCAAGTAGAGATGTGCTGATCCCAGTAGTCCATGTATCGCTTCACAGATTCAGGATCCTTTCTATCAAGCTGTTCCACTGAAGGTGCATCTTCAAACCACAGAAATCCATGCACATGACTGCTGCCACGATGCTGCCACTCATATCTCCACCAGAAGTCTCTGACTTTGAACTTGGGCTGCAAAACCTCTTTGAAAAAGATCTCCCATCGCTTTTGAAAGTAATACGCTGCAATAGCAGGATTCTCATTCAAGTCTTTCATTCTAACCCGATAAGAGGTAGCATTTTCAGGCTCTCCAGGGTTGTGGTTTGGCATGTGCTGATGCATGTCAGGCCACTGTATGTCTGCAGAAGAGCAAGTGAAGAACACATGAGGGGTACCAACATCTGGCTGACGGATTTGTGCAAGCAGTTGTGACTGTGCACTTTGCCAGAATGGCTTTGACCCAGGTAATTTCGCCCCTGAGTGAGACACTCGCTGGGCCAAGTTGTTTGCATCTCCAGACTGCAGCATCTCTCTGATGTCAGCCACAGAAAGATCCTTGTCATCTTTATGGGTGTTAAGGTACCAATTTGAAGCACTTTGTGCAGTCTGACGCATTATAGTGTTCAGTGCCCAATAGCGAAAACGTGGATGTCGAGCAAAACGTCCACCTTCAAGACGTAGCAGATGAGCAGTCCATTCTTTCATGTCAAGTTTCAAAGCACGTGGGGCATTGAAATCAGCCTTTCCAGTAGGAAACAAAGTGGGAAATGCATCAATGGCAATTTGACGACCCTCAAATTCACTAATTGGGGTGCCACGAAGAGCAGGCATTGATAAGATCACTGGATTGTTATCATGAGCAGCAGCTTGTTGCAGTTGCTCAACAACAGTTTGCCTTTGCTGCATATTTGGTGCAAATCCTGCAGAGTAAATTGGATCTGATGCAGGTGCAGCCCCAGGTTCAGGTTCAGGGATAGGGCCATCAGGGGGTCCAGTTTCCTGAAATGCCCCTTCAATATCTTGATTCTCAACTGTCCGTAGTCTGTGATGCACAAGACCATTCTCAGGCAGATTGTCAAGCACAGAATAGTCAACTTGCACTCGACGTGCTTGGAAAGTAGGATGATTCTGCTCTAAGTATTTCAGCCAAGTGCGGAGGACCTCTCTACGCACTCGGAAGTCCTGGTAAACCTGCTCATCGTTCTGAGGATTCTGGCCTGCACGACGCATAATGATAATATCACAGTCCTCTGGCAAAATAGGAACCTTTGACAGAAATATAGCATTCTCTCTAGGAAAATTGCAAATGTGACCAGTGTATTTGGTTTGGCCACCTCGAATCTGCCAAAGTTGCACTAGTGCATGAACAGGTGATATCAACATCTCCTCCATTTGAGTCAGAGGAGGTAGACCATCAGGATCAGGTCCAGGGTACATGGCATTTGAATCCGTGAACTTGGTAGACTTGGCACATTTAGTGCATTTGCCTGCAGAGTTAAGATTCAAGTCAAACCACTTTTCATGGCAAAAGTTGCAAGTTTCCATAGATATGTCCATCAGCTTCTGGCGGCAGTTTTCCAGAAGAATCTTGTCATCTGCAGAAACGGCAGGTGCAGACATTGGATCCACATCTTCCTCTGGTACAACAGCAGGCACTGGCACTGGCACTGGCACTGGCACTGGCACTGGCACTGGTGCAGGAACAGGCAAAGGAACTTGATTATCCAACTCCATTTGAGCTACAAGTGGCTCAGCTGCAGCAGCCATTCGGCCTTGACGTGCTGCATTGCCTGCTTGAGCCTTTTCACGACATTGTACACATGTTTGTAGATTGCCAAATATAGTGTTCAGAACATAGTGTTTGCCAGATGTGCACCACAGCACAGCAGCATTGTCTGGATGCGGCTCACGAGCTTTATGTCTGGCTTGAGGAGCACGAACACGAACAGCAGTATGTCGAGCCCCAGCAACAATTCTGGGAAGGCCATGATTATGAGCAGGTCTTTGTATTTGGCCTGTGGCATGATTCTCAGAAGGTGGTGCCATAGGACCACCAAATGCAGATGGGCCATGTGCAGGCAATGCCATAGCACCAACAAAATTAGAAGGGCCAGCAATGGGCTGTGCCATAGCACCAACAAAATTGGAAGGGCCAGCAGTGGGCTGTGCCATAGCACCAACAAAATTGGAAGGGCCAGCAGTGGGCTGTGCCATAGCACCAACAAAATTAACACGCCCACGAGGAGGGCTATCATTCAAGTTCACAACCCTAGTAGCAGAGGCAGGCATAGAAAAGGGATCATCAACATCCATGCCTGTATCGGCAGATGGCAGAATGGGCATGGGGTTTCTCAATGGAGCACCCCAGCCAGCAGGAAACAGAACCTGAGGAATACTGTCTACATTTGAGAAGACGGGCTGGGGAATAGGCCCAGGCTGGACTGGAGATCCACTACGGCTACGACGGTTACGACGCTCATCAGTCCCTAGGGCATGGGCATGGTAATTAGATGAATTACCATGTCAGGTTGATAGGAGACACTAACCGGTCATTTGAGCCAGCCTCTCAGCACGATCACGAGCACGCTCAGCAGAATGCTGGCGTTCAGGTGAGATATCACTGGCTTGGACAGGAGGTGGAAAATCCCTGACAGAATCATGATATTTACTTACCGGAGATGTCAGATACAGAAGTAGAACTTACATTACAGTAGAAAATAGGATGAATGAAAACCTAAATTTGGCAAAGTCAGAAAATTTGAAGTCCCAAAAGCGGATTTTACGGTGAAGAAGGGGATAGATTTGGTGCAAAAGGGGTCTTGGATGAGATGAAAGTGACACTCACTGATGCCAATGAGGTATCTGGGTAGTATATAATAGACACAGAGTCTGTCAAAGGGTGGGAAAAGCTGAAAACGCGAAAATCAGCGAAATTTACAAGTAGAAAAACGAAATTTAAGCGAAATTGGGGGTGGATGAGAGGTAGAGGTGAGAATAGCTACTTACTGCAAACTATTCAATATATCTAGCTCTATGGAAGAGTATAGAATGTCAAACAGGTGGTAAGGCCTACAAATGCAAAAATAAGCGAAAATTACAAGTGGAAAAGCGGAATATATGCGAAATTGGGGTGTAGATGAGAGGTAGAGGTGAGAATAGGTACTTACTGCAAACTATTCAAACTATCTAACTCTATGGAAGAGTGTAGACTGTTGAGCAGGTGGAAAAACCTAAAATTGTGAAAATCAGCGAAAATCACAAGTAGAAAGTGAAATTCAAGTGAAATTCAAGCGAAATTCAAGTGAAACTCGTGGTGGATTGGGGGTAGAGGTGAAAACAGATGCTTACTGCAAACTATTCAGTGTACTTAGCTCTATGAAAGAGTGTAGACTGTCCCAGTAGGTGCAAAGCCCTGTAAAATAGCGGAAAAGTCTGCAAGTGTAGGGTCAAAATAGCGAAATAGTGACCACAAAAAAGAGTCTCACTTCTGTTTAAAACTCTTTAGAAATGCAGAGGCTGACCCTAACACAGAGGACTTGCCCTGAAAAGAGGCGGAGACCTTAAAATTAGCGGAAATTGGGTCAAAATCTTCTCCAAATGCGAAGTTGGCGGGACAATATGCATATTTAAGCCCTGGAAGTGAGTCTCACCTCAGATAGAGAGAGATATAGGTTCTGGGAATGTGCAATGGGTCTTAGAAGACACAGAAACCTATGAAATGAAAGAAAGGAGGTCAAAAAAGCGGATTTGAGGCCACAGAAGGCTTTAAGAGGACATATAGAAGTAAAATTGAAGCTCACAGGATTCAGGAGGGTAAACAGTAGCTCAGATATGAGCTATAAACTGCAGTAGAGCAGGATGACCTAGAAAGATAGCTGCCTGATAAGGATCTGTGGTTGATTAGAGTGATTTGCCCATACAATGTGCGAGTTTTGGCCTAAAATAATGATATGGGTCTTATTACATTTAAATCCAATGCCAGATACATACCAGCAGAGTGTTTAAGGGCAGAATGCTCAAGAAACAGCCAAAACACAAGCGGGGAGGTAGCGGGAAGGGATTGAAGTATGTACAAAGTCCGAGAGTCCGAATCGGAACGGACCGGCAGCAACACACGCTGCGCGACAGCTCTTCGTTTATTGTCAGCGTGGTTTCGTGGATTGGTAATCGTGGTTTCGTGGATTGGTAAGCATAAGAAATTAGGGCCCCTAGCGAGAAAATAGGGGGAGGCAAGCTCCCCCAATGATCTGACGGCGCCCGATCGGACCAATGTCTTCAAAAGTCCCAAATGAAGAACCTCGAGCTTTCCAAGTTCAGTGTTCAGCACTCAATGCCGTGTTTTTCTCTCTTCCCTCTTGACTTATCCTCCATGAGCCAATAAATGACCTATATCATTCAAGTTCTCTATCCAACTCTGTAAGTGCTTGCAACGCGCGTCGGAGCTCATATAATATAGATGATTCCCGAAATACCACCAGATCTGCCAGTGCTTGACGCCGGGCGTCCCAATCTTCAGGTCTCAGCTCTCAATTTTTTCTCACTTGCGTCGGCCATGTTAGCCGGCATATGGCTCTGAGCACCGTCGAGCACTTTTTACGAGTTTTTACGCTGCCAAAGAGGACCATCGCCGGTGCTGAGTATCACGGGCTGCAGGTGGTGAGGTTCGGTTTCTTTTCCCGACGCTCCTGTAAGGACACGCTGGTATTGCGCTGGTATCCACACTATGCAAGTACATCCGTGATTTACTATCTAGCAGGTGATGCCATTTGTTCTCAAATGGGCCACCAGCACCGCCGCTCGAAGATCAGCATGAAATGATCTACAGTGGTTATGTACAAGTTTTGCTTTAGTATTATAGAGGGCCCTGGCCAAGATCCACGGAGTCATGTCACTCTGGTTACGCTTGCTCCCACTGGACTCCGTCTGGCACCATCTGGCCTGTAAGTTATATACCGAGCATTGAACGTTTGAACCCTTAAACGTGCTGATCAACATGGTAAGTCGGAACCCAATTGTTCTCCGCCGAGGGCGCTGAACTAATAGTAACACTCGGTCAGACTTAGTTTTCTGCGGTCACTGCGATCTGTGCGGTCAACACCGGGCATCAATATCGTGTAGACGCAACCTCAAGTGAGCTAGGATGCCTTCATTCATATACCCCTGATATCGGGCCTAAGGAATCGTGCCCCGTGAGCTGTGAGCGTCTTTAAATTCAGCTGAACTGTCTCATCTTGTAGCGCTGCTAGGGCTATGGGCGATCCTTGGTGATTGTATTGTCATGCAGATTTCCGTAATACAGTAATGCCCAGTGCAATCCCTCACAATAACATTTCGCCGATGAAACCAAGCGAACCAATGGCTCGAGCATGCTCTCACTACGCCTGAACACTGGAATTTAGTCTGGACGGAGACCTAGTATGACGTTGTTGGTAAAGGGATGTCCTTGATTAAGTTTTGACAAGGCACCGATCACAATTGATCAGATCAAATTACCCCGCTCCAAATCCTCATACTACGTACTTAGCTACACTTCCCATATAGCCTAAACAGAACAGCAGTTACAATGTAATTATACATAACCTAATGTAAACCGGCTGTACACCTCTGTACACGCTCGCGTATATAGCTGAATGGCATATATGTAATGCTTCTTGAGCTACGCACACTTAAAAGGCACAGTGGCTACCGCCAAGATCACCCAGCGGTTGAGATTAAAACCATAAGACATGGCACCACGGAAGATAGCGGAAGATGCATGCGAAACACCTTCACTGCAGCATTATAGAGCCACCAATGCTGCAAACTCTATCATGGCGCCCGCTCGGATGCATCCACGCAATCGCGCTCGCACTGCCACTAATCTGTCTGGTAACATCAAACATCAGGAGATCTGTGGGCGAGCACGAGGTTGCTGAGGACTGTGCTTCGTGCGTATGAAAAACTACTGTTGGACACATGTTAATGCAGTTAGAACGAGCGAGGCTGAGCCAGAGTACAAGGCAGAGTGGGCTGCATTGCAGTGGGGCGATGGACCGCTACGTCCGGGTTTCATGACGCCCCGAGCCTGTAGGTCCGTGGTGATCGACGAGATTTGGCTGGTAAAGGTGCTCAAATTGGGAAATATTCATTGCGGCAATTAATCGCGTGTAGTTTCACGCGGCATATGTTAAATGCCGTACACATCGTAACTCACGACAACCCCTTTACTTACCTGCGCCACGATCGCCTGCAATGTTCATACAGTGTCCGCTAGTTACTTATGTTGCCCGTGGATGTGCCGAGGATGCATAACCTTCGGGTCCTCTCTCTACCCTTCTCTACCGCTGGTTTCACGCTGTTTGGCTTGCCATTTCAGCATTGCACCAAAGATCACACAATTTCGCACCATGGAAGCACCCGACCCGAGCACCCTGCCTAACCCATACACCCCCTTGGCATTTCTGCCCCCTGAAGTCGCTGATCAATATCAGATTTTAGGTGAGTATCCCCTTCCTCTAATTTACGATATCAAGCTGAATCTAACCAACTGCAAAAGGCTATGTTTATGTTGGCACGCTCGCCGTGAGTCCTCATCGTTCAAGCCAGAGGAGAATGGACATCATAACGAATTGCAATGTTGCAGGCGTACTCATGGGACTGGTTCATATCGATACCAGAGGAGTGGAGGGTGGTGAAAAAGTCAGGGATGACTCGGCCGAATGTTGTTTATGCCATTTCACGGTATGTCCTTGTTCTATATTCAAGTCGCGGTTTGATTCTAAGGCGTGGTTTAGGCTCGGAACCATGGGGTTTTTGATCTCCACGGTAGTCTTTACTGGTGAGTCTCCCTCTCAATCCCCCTATCTGTATCGCTCGCCTATTGACAACTCTTATCCAGTGGCGTCTGTATCCCGC
>KV417497.1:464998-496176 GCA_001630335.1 Athelia psychrophila | reverse complement strand
CAAATAATATATTCACACGGAAGGATCTGAGGTCCTCGGATAAGACAAGGATTCTCTTGGCACATAATGTACAACGGTTCTCGGTCCGATGCTTAATACTTATTGATACCGTGTCGAGAACTGTCGAGGACTTTAAACAGGTTGCTTGTATGTTCGAAATTAAATGGACGCTGACTCGGGATTGCGTCACAGGACACGCGTTTGCGTGGTGGTGGGGTTCTGTTTTATTTCCCCAACGGCCCGTGCGCGTGGGCTCGGGGGCGCGCCGGCATACTTACATTCTTAGTACCTCCGTGATTACTTGCGAAAGCAAAGGCAAGAATAAAAATTACGGTCAGAGCCACAGTGGCCGGAGGATAGACTCTAGCTCGTTACCATCCGAATTAAAAGCGACGGACAAGTGCTGTGTTGTATACACAGCAAAAGCTTGCTCAGTTCATACAGGTGGTTACGAGCCTAGCCCGAGGACAGGTCTGGCAACTTCGTTTATTCTACATCCTCCCAGTTCGCCTCATCATCCAAATCTTCCTCGTCGTCCTCATCTTCTTCGTCCTCGGAATCTTCATCGCCCTCCGAGTCGCTACCGTCTTCATCCATAGAGGAGCCAGCCGACCCCAACAATTCTCCGTTCCGATCATACCAATAGTCATCTTCCGACAAGACCCTGTCGGGACACGGTCCCACTGGACCGTCAGCCAGCTCCATCCTCAGCCATCGTTCCCCCCTCATTGGATCTTGGTATATGTACGCCCCCGGCCGGAACTGCTCCTCCCACCGCGGCTTATGCACTCCCTCCCACGACTTGCGCAGAGCCGCCACGCGCGTCTTGCCCGTCATGCGGATGAGGAATTTCTCCATTTTGAAGAGCTTGTCGTTCATGCCGGGGATGTCGAAAAATATGGTGCTGGTAATGCCTTCTCCGGCGGGATGGTCGAATTTGCGGATGAGCACGGTCATCTGGCGCAGCCGCTGGCAGCGCATGTATGGGATGGCAACACCTATTGAATCATTGCGACTTGATCAGACGTTGCGGGATAGTGAGCCGGTGGTACCCTGGACAGACCTTCGCACATGTCGCCTTGCTCTGGGCGAAGGGGGAGAACGTCCTCCATCAGGAGGTACTCGAGGGCAAGCCACGAGTCTTGGATGACACCTACATAGCGGAGCACGGTGAATAAACAACACCAAATGCCAGCGATTTGAAAACACACAGAAGTTTGTTCTCCATGTCATCGCGAGGGCTTCAAGCGACTTCAGATGGAAATGGGTGGGATTGAATACGGCGGCGACACCTGCGAAGGAGCGAAAGTCGCGCTCTTTGGTGTGGATGGCGAGCTTGTCAATCGGAACAGGGACATAACAACTTGTGATAGGCTGGTGAACCTCCGGATCGTCTAATTCTTCCTCGGCGAACGCGATAGATCCACTGTATGCCTCGATTTCAAGTGCTGGAGTCTCTTTTTTGAGTTGTGCCAGCAGGTTCGCGGGGGGAGGCGCGTGGAGCGTCAGAGTACGCAGAAGGTCACTGAACGGATTCGGGCGCCCTGCACGATCGGCGGCTTCGGCTTTGGCGACCTTTTTGGCATCCCCGGGCATTTTGTATTCTCCTTTGAGGACATCGTATGCGAAGTTTCTCAAATATGGCAAGTATTGATCCTGGGGCGAAAACTTGTGAGCTCATCCCCAGATGCTATATATATATAGTAGATGACGGACCTTTCGTGTTATGGTGACGTCAGTGTAGAGTATGGGCAGGCATAGCTCGCGTATTGACTTTTTGACGCGGCAAAGCGAGGAAATGGTGTCAGGAGACGCGTTAGCAGCGACAATGCCCAGCCTAATGACGCGAACATGAGATCCGCCCGTTTTGCAGTGCCGTTGATGGTGCTTACACTTTATCTGGAATAACAGGCTGTTCTCTGGAAGCTTCCGAGTGTATATGGGACATTTTCGAGGACAATGGCGCGTGTTAGTCGCGTTTTTGAGTACTTGAAATGCAGACAAAAGTCAATATGCCCGGTGGAGCGGGAGCCGGTGTCAATGAGCGGCCATTGGGCGTCCAATCAGGAGCGTGCTTGCTGTAAGCGGCTTTAGCACTGCCACGATCTTGTTAGGTAGATAACCCAAGGAGAATCGAGTTGCCTTAACCAAACTTCTCTCTCGCTGCAGCCATCTTGCATCTACTTTAACTTCAAAGGAGCCCATCTTCAGCTCTCCCACTTGCCCACTTCCACCCACACGATCACCCCCCAGACATCCGAAATCACTCTTCATCATGGCCGCTACAGCGAAAGTCTGCCCTATCGTTGGCACAACCAACACCGTCCTCCCCCCTACCCACCCCGAGTTTGATCTCCACAAAGCTGGGCAAACCTGCCCCGTGACCAACGCAACCACCGACCACCACTCCAGCCTCTCCAAGCACCCTTACACCTCCATCGACACCACCCCCGGCGCTCAGGCCTGTCCAGCGCTCAAGTCGACCATCAACTCCCCACAGAACCAGAAGCTCGATGAGGGCATCTGCCCGATTGTGGGCCCCGTGAGCACCATACTGCCACCTGACCACCCGGAGATCAAGGAGGGGAAGGAGGAGTGCCCGGTTACCAAGGCCAAGGTCGAACACCACGAGGGGAAGGTCTTGAAGCATCCTTCGGTTGCGGGCGCACCTGAGGGCGCAGTCTGCCCTGTTGCTGGGGTCTCGAAGTAGATTGGGGCATCGACGAACGGAAACGGGGATTAGAGTTGGGAAGGCGGGATAAGCGCAATGGGGGGTATGGAACTTGAAAGGGATTGCGGCGGCTGTGGTGTTACTTTCAGTTGGTTCAGCGGTTCAGATTGGCCGATTCCGTGGACGAGTTTGAATTTGTATTGTAGCTGACGAAGAGGTGTAATATAGTGAACACAGAGGATACGAATATGTACAAATCTGTACCAATATCAGCTATTGCTAAGCGCCGAAGACTTCCTTTGCGTTCCAATCCATCATCTTCTGTTCGTCCCCTCATCTATCCTCACTGCTCCGCCTCCAAGAATGCAGAACTTTATGGTGCTCTTGAATCGCAGGGACTCGGGGCGAGTGTGAAGCCCGTGGCTACGAATTCTCACACAATTGCAATACTCCGATCCGAGGAAGAGGTTACCTGGTTGCGCATGGCTCTTGACGTCGTTTTCAGCGCAAAGGGTCCAAACATGCCAGAGTTTAAGCGGAGATCTACCGTTTAGAATTGAATTCAAGCGAAAGGTGAGCAGAGTTCCGTAAATCCGCATGATCGAGCAGCTGAAGTGTATTTGGCAGGAACGGACTCGTCTCATCCCCCGATCCTGCTGGAGCGCAGCGAGCATCCCTGGTATGCAGATATATGCATCCTGCGCAGATGCGAGTCGGTGGATTGCCGGCGCTAGTCTGCCTCGACGAACCCGAGGTTGACGCGTCTCATCCTCTTGACGGGTCATATGAGTAGGCTGCGACGGCGCAAGTAAGGCTTGCGACGGCGCGGGACAGGCTCGCAACCCGTAGGTGCGAAGATTTACAACTGTATAAAAGCACATTCGCTAATCCACCTCCAGCCAGCCAATCACCATCATGTTCTCAGAATCGTGGGCGTTGCTAGCTATTGCTTCCTTCTCTGCCGTGTCTCGAGTGTCGGCCCAAGGCACCGCATACCAGCAGTGTGCGTGCTCTATCCAAGTCTATGATACTGACGAGACTCAAACGCGTGACCTCTAGGTGGTGGCGTTGGTTGGACGGGAGCGACGACATGCGTGTCCGGGTGAGCCATGCACATATACGTCTTCAGTATCATCCCTAACTCCCATTGTCTTGAAAGAAACTATTGCTTCTACTCAAGTGCTTGTAAGAGCATTCTCTATTTTGAATCAGCGTGTAATTGACCAGATCCCCGCGAAACCCAGATTACAGCCAATGTCTGCCCGGCACTGCCACTTCTTCAAAGGCTTCTACGTCGGCCACCACAAAGGCTACCTCCACTTCTACGTCGACCACCACAAAGGCCAGCTCCACCTCAACACCTAGCTCTACCACCAACTACTGGTTCAGCTTGTAAGTGAACTACATCCTGATCTCTTATATTCACGCCAGTTGACGATCATACAGTGGAGACTCTTACACGCAAACCGGCTTTGTCGACACGGACACTCTCCCTGCTCCTGGAAACCCTCTTGGGAATCCAGTATATCCAGTGCGTAGATCGTCAAAGTCATCGTGTCATCTCATTGACGTTCGAATCCCATAGGGCTACACAGCCGTGGGGGGCACGAACTGGATCGACCTTGCCACCACCACCTACAACAAGTCGCTCGTGCTGACGTACAACTACGCATATGGGGGCGCAACCATCGACGCGACTCTGGTAGCGCCCTACGAGTCGACGGTTCTGTCTGTGACGGACCAAGTCAACGAGTTCCTCAACACCGTCGCCTCGAAGCCCGCCACGACCCCTTGGACCAGCGCCGATTCACTCTTCTCTATCTGGATCGGTATCAACGACATCGGCAATTCGTGGTACACTGCCAATGAGACTGCGTTCCTGGATGTTCTCTTGGATGCTGAGTTTGCCCTTGTTCAGAAGCTAGTAAGTCCTTCCGCCCTTCATGCGCGTTATCTATGCTGATTGGGCCGCGGCTCCTACAGTAGTACGCTATGTCCATTTCATTATCATTACTCCTCAGCTTAACGCTTTTTCAGTGCTGCGGGAGCGCGCAACTTCTTGTGGCTCAACGTTCCCCCCGTTGATCGCAGCCCTCTGGTTGGTCTTACATTTCAAGCCCTCTTTGCTCACGCTCACCTCGATCCTGTAGATGCTTGCAGAATCGGCGGCAGACCAAGCCCTCGAAAAGTCTGTCATTACGACGTTCAACTCGAAGCTCGCAGCAAAGATCACTGCCTGGGCAGCCGCAAATTCTGGGGTACGCGATACTTGTTGCGCCCATGCCGCACTGGCAAGCTGCTGACGAATGAAAATTGTGCAGGTTAAAACGTTCTTGTGGGACTCCAATGCTGCTTTCACGACCGTCCTGAACAACCCCACTGCTTATGGTTTCGTGGACGCGATCTCGTACGGGAACACTGGTGACTTCTGGGGGTAAGTCTATTGGCTTACAAGTCACCCGGATCAATTACTCATGCGTTTATCTACTATAGGAATAACCTGCATCCTTCAAGTAAGCACTCGCTGTACCTCCCATCGCATGCCCCTCTGACGATACTTGTTTACCAGCTGCCGCTCAAACCCTGTGGGGGCAACAAGTCGGAGCATTGCTCGGCAGCACTATCTGGTAGGCTCGTCTCAAGTAGGATATGCGCGCCTGTAGTTGTTATCCAACTTGTGGATAAACATCGATGTGTTAACTTGACCTATTTTTGTGCGCTTCGTGAGATCTACGCACCCTTCTCGGATGCTTACCTACATACTTACTGGGACCTAAGGAGCAACAGATGCCAATGACTGGTTCGCATGCTCACATGTACTTGTGACGTGGGATGAACTTCGAATAGATTCAAAATCAAGCCAAAACGGGCAATCCGCAAGGCTTTCTGGTGGCGAGGGCGACACTCGGGGCTAAAATCTGTCTCAGAAGATGTTCATGGTCCTGATTTTTTGGCGTGACAGCCACGCAAAATAGGCCCAGTTCAGAAGGCCTTTGGGACAGGTGATGATCTTACGGTCGTAATGAATCTGTGCACCCGATTTCCTGTCTGCAAACAGCTCGCGAACACTGCTGGGGCAACATCGGACGCACGGTAGCCGGTAACCATGCGCGCCGGCCCGAGATTGACGCGACACGGTCAGCTGATCAGCCCGCCAAGTTCTGCGCAGAAGGTTGATTCAACGATCCTTGTCACTTACTGTTAGCGGGAGGCCGTATAAATTGATGAAGGCTGACAACCACTTGCTCAGTGCTTCCCAGTTCCACTATGCTTGTCTCACTGAGCTTGATTGCCTCGTGTCTTTCTGCGGCGTCTGCTGTCACAATCAAGGGAGCTGCGAAACCCAACTACTGGTTCAGCTTGTGAGCCTTGAAGACATGCTATCCTTGTGACTGTCTAACCAAAGCCATCAGCGGGGACTCGTACACCACAACCGGCTTTATCGTCAACGAAACCCTCCCGGCTGTGGGAAATCCGCTTGGGAATCCCGCGTACCCTGTGCGTCCATTGTCGATACGCTTAAATTCACTGGAGATGCTAACCCGAAGCACAGGGTTATACCGGGGGTGGTGGAAGTAACTGGGTCGATGTGGACACTACCGTGTACAACAAATCACTGATTCTGACCTACAACTACGCCTATGGAGGGGCCACTATTAACGCGTCACTCGTCACTCCCTACCTGCCCACAGTGCTCTCCCTCATCGATCAAGTGAACGAGTTTCTTGACACGGCTGCCAAGAAGCCTGCATCCACTCCTTGGACTAGCGAGGACTCCCTGTTCAGCATCTGGATCGGCATCAACGATATCGGGAACAGCTACGGAAACAGTGGCTCTCGCAGTGCGTTCTCTGACCTTCTCTTGAATCAAGAGTTTGCTCTTGTTGAGAAACTAGTGAGTTGATACGGCACTTGTGCGCTTAAAACACAAAGGCTAACCACTTGCATCCTTCTCAGTAGTGCGTCCCATCTCGGCATATTTGAGATATTCGCTTATCGTTGAACAGCGCCGCCGGTGCACGTAACTTCCTATGGGTGAACGTGCCTCCCATCGACCGGAGCCCTCTGGTACGGCCACATCACTGACATTGTCTTGCGCACGGCTGAAAGACATACAGATGCTTGCGGAGCCCGCAAGTGCTCAAAAAGTTGAGAAAGGCGTCATTGCCGATTTCAACCAGCAGCTCGCCGCCAAAATCCACGCGTTTGAACTTGAGCATCCCGGGGTGCGCAAATATCCGTCCCCCATCTCTCGAAGGCTGGTCTGAACTGCCTGCCTGCAGATTAAAACATATCTATGGGACTCGAACGCTGCGTTTACAGCCATCCTGGACGATTTGCCCAAGTATGGCTTTGTGAACAATGCAACCGCCTTCGGTGATACCGGTGATTTCTGGGGGTGAGTGTTTCAGATCCTGACCACTGTGGCGGGAAACTCACGCTTGTATCCTAGAAATAACTACCACCCGTCTAGTAAGTTCCCTGGCCGATTCAAAGAACCAGAATACTGACTAGCCGCCTTCAAAAATTAGGCGTTGCACATGGTATCTTCGGGAAAGAGATCGCCAGCTTTCTTCAATCGACCATTTGGTGGTGAAATTATTTTTTTATTTTGTAATAGGGTGTTATGATAAAGGGCAATAAAAATGTGTTAGAGCTTGACCTGCTGCAGAGGCTCGGCCTGTCATATGAAATTTAAAGGCTATGGCATGCTGGACCGCGCCAAGACTTCGCATCACACGCTTTCGTTGTACCTTGGTTGTACCCGTTCATATGACCTCCGGGCTCTCGCTGACACCACATACTAGCTTACAGCTCCGGAAAACCTTGCCATCGTCTACAATCCATGTCGTTTTTTGTCTCAGAAGCGCCCGCCCGATGCCCATTGGGCCAATGCCCACTTCAGTAACTCGTTTAGTCACGCTTCGGTCCCGTCCTCTAGCGGCGGCCTCTTGTTCCGGAATAGAAGATCGTCGAATCAAGCCTAATAATAAGCTTTCTCAGAGCAAGGCAGGCTGATCAGCTGACCGCGTCGCGTTGATGTTGGATCATCGCATATGGCCGCGCGTCCATTGACTTGCGCCAGCACTCAGCGTTCGCGAGCTATTTTCAGATGGGCAATATGAGGCAGTACAAAGCGGTATGTTGGAGAGATTTCGCAGTCGAGTGTGTAATCAAATTTCTCACAATATCCCGGTTGTACTGTCACTGTCGTGCTAGTGACAGCTTCTGGTGTTTGAAATGTTATTGGAAGACTTTCCTAGTGATATTGCCTTTTGATGGGCGCAGAAGCATGTAATGTCATTCAGTGTGAGCGGCTATATAAACTGATGAAGGCTGACAACCACTTGCTCAGTGCTTCCCAGTTCCATTATGCTTGTCTCGCTGAGCTTGATTGCCTCGTGTCTTTGTGCGGCGTCTGCTGTCACAATCAAGAGAACTACGGAGCCCAATTACTGGTTCAGCTTGTGAGCCTTGAATGCATGTTATCATTGTGATTATCTAACCAAAGGCGTCAGCGGGGACTCGTACACCGCAACCGGCTTCATCGTCAACGAAACCCTCCCGGCTGTGGGAAATCCGCTGGGGAATCCCGTTTACCCTGTGCGTCCATACACGATACACTTAAACTCACTGGAGATGCTAACCCCAAGCACAGGGTTATACCGGCAGTGGTGGTAGCAACTGGGTTGATGTGGACACTACCGTCTACAACAAATCACTCCCCTTCCTGCGCCTGACCATATCAAACACCGTACCTAGCTAAGCCATCCCGACCTCTGTGCGGTGGAGAACCATTTCCATAGAAAGAAGAAGGGCTCCATCTGCTGCAGCTGTGCGGAGAGCGAGGGTACCATCGAAGCATGGCGCTCCTCGCGTGTAACATTGAACATTGTTGCGAAGCTCCTCCTTCCCGATCCCGGTATGATCACCGCCTACTCTGGCTACTTCCAACTCGGCGAGAACTTGACCCTTAATATGCATTGCTACTTTATCTGGAGTGAGTTCGTCACGACGGGCCGACGCCCCATACTGCGAAATGATCGCGAACGGAGTTGCCTATGCCTATTCGGGAATGCAGGCACATTTCGTTTTCTTGCACGGCAACCGGAAACTGTTACTTAGGCTATGGCATGCTGGACCGCGCCAAGACTTCGCATCACACGCTTTCGTTGTACCTTGGTTGTACCCGTTCATATGATCTCCAAGCTCTCGCTGACACCACATACTAGCTGTAAGATCCGGAAAACCTTGCCATTGTATACAATCCATGTCGTTTTTTGTCTCAGAAGCGCCCGCCCCCGCGACGGATGCCCCCTTAGGCCAATGCCCACTTCACTAACTCGTTTAGTCACGCTTCGGTCCCGTTCTCTAGCGGCGGCCTCTTGTTCCGGAACAGAAGATCGTCGAATCAAGCCTAATAGTAATGCTATTAATAGTAAGCTTTCTCAGAGCCTCCTGCGAAGAAGGCAGGCTGATCAGCTGACCGCGTCGCGGTAATGTTGGATCATCGCATATGGCCGCGCGTCCATTGACTTGCGCCAGCACTCAGCGTTCGCGAGCTATTTGCGAATGGGCAATATGAGGCCGCACAAAGTGGTATGTTGGAGAGATTTCGCAGCCGGGTGTGTAATCAAATTTCTCACAATATCCCGGTTGTACTGTCACTGTCGTGCTAGTGACAGCTTCTGGTGTTTGAGAAGTTATTGGAAGACTTTCCTAGTGATATTGCCTTTTGATGGGCGCAGAAGCATGTAATGTCATTCAGTGTGAGCGGCTATATAGACTGATGAAGGCTGACAACCACTTGCTCAGTGCTTCCCAGTTCCATTATGCTTGTCTCACTGAGCTTGATTGCCTCGTGTCTTTCTGCGGCGTCTGCTGTCACAATCAAGAGAACTACGGAGCCCAATTACTGGTTCAGCTTGTGAGCCTTGAATGCATGTTATCGTTGTGACTATCTAACCAAAGGCATCAGCGGGGACTCGTACACCGCAACCGGCTTCATCGTCAACGACACCCTCCCAACTGTGGGAAATCCGCTTGGGAATCCCGCTTACCCTGTGCGTCCATACACGATACACTTAAATTCACTGGAGATGCTAACCCCAAGCACAGGGTTATACCGGCAGTGGTGGTAGCAACTGGGTTGATGTGGACACTACCGTCTACAACAAATCACTCATTCTTACCTACAACTACGCCTGGGGAGGGGCTACCATCAACGCGTCGCTGGTCCCTCCCGACTTGTCCACAGCGCTCTCTCTTATCGATCAAGTAAACGAGTTTCTCGACACGGCTGCTGAGAAACCCGCATCCACTCCTTGGACTAGCGAGAACTCCCTGTTCAGCGTCTGGATAGGCATCAACGATATCGGGCACACCTACGGACACAATGGCTCCCGCAGTGCGTTCTCTGACCTTCTCCTGAATCAGGAGTTTGCTCTTGTTGAGAAACTCGTGAGTTGATACAGTACTTATGCGCTTTCAAGCACAAAGGCTAACCTCTCGCTTCCCTCTCAGTAGTGCGTCTCATCTCGTCTCATTTTGGGAGATTCACTGATCTTTGAACAGCGGCGCCGGTGCACGTAACTTCCTATGGGTGAACGTGCCCCCCGTCGACCGGAGTCCTCTGGTACGACCACATCATTGACGTTGTCTTGCGCATGACTGAATGGCATTCAGATGCTTGCGGAGCCCGCAAGTGACCAAGAACTTGAGAAAGGCGTCATTACCGATTTCAACCAGAAGCTTGCCTCCAAAATCCAAGCGTTTGAACTTGAGCATCCGGGAGTGCGCAAATATCCGTCCCCCATCTCTTGAAGGCTGGTCTAAACTAACTGCGTGCAGATCAACACATATCTATGGGACTCGAACGCTGGGTTTACGGAAATACTGGACGATTTGCCCAAGTATGGCTTTGTCAATAATGCAACCGCTTACGGTGATACTGGTGATTTCTGGGGGTAAGCGATACATATCCTGATCACTGTAACAAAAGAAACTCACGCTTGTATTCTAGAAATAGCTACCACCCGTCTAGTAAGGTCCTTCGATGATTCAAATAATCAAAATGCTGACCAGCATTCTCTAAAAATGTAGGCGCTGCGAATGATATCTTTGGGCAAGAGGTCGCCAGCCTTCTTCAGTCGACCGTTTGGTGGTGATTTTATTATTCATTTTTATAATAGGGCGTTATTTGGGTATTATGATAAAGGGCAATCAAAATGTGTTAGATGACTTGCTGCAGCGCGTCGCCACTCGCCACGTGTTCAAACGACTTGAAACCGAAAGGAAGATTTTTCACTTGTGTCGACTCGTCCGCCATGTCTTCTCATGTTGATGCGCAAAACAGCACCTTCACCACGGTTTCTGGCAACCAAATCAACAATGTCGCAGGTGATCAGCACAATCACTATGCTCTTCAGGCTGAAGCCGACCCCCTTCATCAACCACTTTCATTCAACGACGCCCCAACCGGCCTTCTCTCACCTCATTTTTCTGGTCGCGAATTAACACTGAAATTAATCTTCGAGCGTTTCGATGCTTCTATCATGTCTGGACCGCGCAAGTGTGCGGTATATGGAATGCCAGGCATCGGTAAAACGCAGCTTGCTGTTCGCTGTTCTCAGATGGCGTACCTTGAGCGCAAGTACGCGCTAGTGTTTTGGATGTCAGGCTCAAGCATCGAGAAGCTGCACCAAGGCTTCTCAAAGATTCTCGATCTTATAGATCATCGCGATCGGCACATGTCATCGCAAAGCGCCGTGCTCGCAGCGGCACAACGTTGGTTGGAGGAATCGGACTCCCATGAAACCTCGTGGCTTATCGTCGTGGATAATGCAAATCAAAAAACCGTGCATTTTCTTCGGCAGCATCTGCCCCGAAAGAATTCAATGGGTGCCATCCTGTTCACGACAAGGACCCACGCCGTCGCTTCGGCCTTGGTTCAAGCTGAACAGCAACTGCTGCTCGAGCTGACACCTCCCGAGCTCACTATTGCCATCGAGATCTTTCTCAAGGAAGCCAATTCTGGAATCCCCGCAGACTCCTTTGACTATCAAGTCATTCAGGAGGTCGTCAAAAGCTTTGGCTGCCTCCCATTAGCTATTTCTCATGCCGCCTCGATATCAAAGCAACTACATTTACGTGCGAAGGAATTTTTGGAACTATGTATGGGACCGAACAGATTCGAAGTGAGTGGTTTAAAACACATTAGCACTGTCTTCGTATACTCAGCAAAGTGCTAGCTCATCAGTTGGGAAAATGACCTAACTGACTATGAGCAGAAGTCTGTCGCTGCCACCTTCATGAGACAGCTCATTGAGCTGGAGAACAAGTCTTCCGATTACAGCAATCTCTTGAAAGTGATCTCGTTCTTCGACACAGAGGCTATATCACTCACCATGCTTCTGGATGGGGCTAAAGAGCTGCTGCAATCAAAGTCAGCGCGAGCCCCGTTCACCAGTCTCACCCAACCGAGCTCATCGACTCCCACCCTTCCGCCAAAGGACAGGAAAAAACTGCCCATTGACGGTATAGTCGAGTCTGATGGCTCGATAACTATGAATGTTCAAGCGGAGTCTCTTTTCGCTTTGATACGCGCTCCAGTGCGCCTTCATAGTGCGATTCAAAGCTTGCAGAGCTTATCGTTGGTGTCTTATGATACACAGACGGGCGGAACGGTGTTGCGAATCCACGACTTGGTACGGGAGACTATCAGAGGGACTCTAAAAAGAGACAGCTTGGATCGCCACTGGTTTGATATAGCCATCGAGCTAGTCTGCGGTGCATTCCGTGACATCCCAGATCACGAGTCTCCTGTATTCTGGGCCCGATGCGAGATGCTTGCACCGCATATACAGGAAATGACCGCCTGGGATGGCGAATATGCGTTCCAAAACACTCGTTTTGTCCGCGCAAATATTGGAATGACGACATATCTGCTCAGCCGTGGCCGCTGCGAGGATGCGGAAGTTCTCGCTGTCCGAGCTATGTCCGCGATGGGAAACTTGCGAGGGTTAGATCACCCTGCAACTTTACAGGCGGTGCACAACGTTGGTACGATATATCGCGTTCAAGGCAATTATACCGAGGCACTGCCTTTGTTAGAGAGGGCGCTGCGTGGAAGAGAAGAGAAGCATGGGATGGAGCACGTTGCCACTTTGACGACCATGACCGGTCTAGCAGGGATATATATCCATCAAGCGCGCTATGCCGAAGCGGAGGCGCTTTTGAAACGGGCGTTGAAAGGGAAGGAGATTATATTTGGGCCGGAAGCCAGCGAAACTCTGGCAGTAGTCAACGATTTTGCCATTGTCAATGCGCTGCAAGGGCGTTATGTCGTCGCCGAGGCCATGTTTCGGCGGGCTCTGGTTGGATATCAGCAGATATCTGGCGCTGATAGCGCAGCTTGTTTTTCGATCCTTGATGGTCTTGCGCGAGTACTATCTGGACAACAAGGACGCCTCCGCGAGGCCGAGGAATTCCATGCTCGCGCATTAGCCGGGAAGGAGAAGTTGCTTGGTGCAACCCACCCCGACACATTGCGGTCCATCAACAATCTTTCAGAAATCGCCTTGGCGAAAGAGGATTACTGTGAAGCAGAGAGACTGAGTCTAAAGGCATTGGCAGGAGGCGAAAGGACACTTGCCCCTGGCCATCCCACGACACTAATGGCTGCCAAATGCCTCGCTACTATATATGTGGCACAAAACCGAGATAACGAAGCCGAACCATACTTGCGTCGGGCTTGGACTGGAGAACTGAAGCGATTTGGTCCCGGTCACCCAAATACAAGACATACATTGGGCCTTCTAATCGCGGTGCTGGAGAAGCAGGGGAAAATGACAGAGGTTTCCAGTTTACGAGGCTGATGCTGCAGATGGTAGGACTAGCATCTTAAATCCCATGATACATGCATCATTGTGTAGCTCATTCTTCCGATAAGTAGGCAAGCTCTCTTGCTCTATCGTCAACTCAAATCCAAAGGTTTGTGATATAACAACTGACAAGGCATTTACTGAGGTGTAATGTCAGCTTTTGCTTCGACTTCAAGCATGGCTGCTCACGCGAGTCTGACTATTGAGCAGACGGTATTTCATTGCTCTCACTCTCACCACCTACTCGTTCCGCTGGGTTTAGAGACGCTACCAAGACTTGGGATGCGGATACAGAACTGTGGCCCTAGCACGGCTAATGCCTTGGTGGTATGATTGTTTTTAATTGCTGTTAGAATTTCTTGTGCAGTTCATGGGAAGAAAGTCAAGCGGCTGTTACAAGGTCGGTTCAGCGGGAGCCGTATGTGCATAAATATCGCGCGTACCTCCAGCCTCTGAGGCTGATCGGAGCCAGAGACTCGCGACTCTAGTAGTGACCGTTCTGTAGCATTGGCAAGGGACCGCAGATTTTTACGGGAGTTGAGCGATGAAAGAGCGGAATGCAAACAGAACTTAGGTAACAGAAAGAGTGTAACTAAAAGGCCATTAGCAGATATCGGTGCCGCCCATGTGCGTAAACTTGTCTCACCAAAGTAATAGGGCTTGTCCTAGGTAGCGTGGTAAGCAAGGGAGAGAAGTTTGAGAGCATGCTGGACGTACAAAGGCGTAATACAGCGAGATGGATACAATTCCACAAGCTGATGTTAGAGCACAGTTTTGCACGGTGACTGGATGATGCAAATAATGATGAGCGAGGCGAGACCATGAAATTGGTCAAGCCTAGATTACGTTGTATTATGCGGTCTAGCAAGCGGTTTGTCGCCGCAAATTCGCCCTTTGAGCGTTGTAGATAATAAGTCATAACAACAGTGATGATGAAATCCGCGACCACGGGAGAGATGGCCCAAACAGTTGCAATCGCTTTGATCTTCCCGAACTGGCTGAATTCCCTGACCCACATGATGGCGATACCCGTACCAATTCCTGCGCAGAATGAGATCATAGCAAAAAAAACGATGGCGAAGGTGATCCAGCGCTGTCCGGAGATGATGTGCACGCGCCTCGCGAAGAAGATTTGTACCAGGCTTCCGATGGGTGCCAATGTTAGATCGACCATCCCGGCCGGCCAGCCAGCCCAAAGTTCCAAAGTTGCGGTGTTGCCCCAGCCGTCGACGAGCAGCTGATAAATGCTATTATGAAAAGATATCAGAACCAAAGACGTAGCGTAGTGTGATGTGTAGCACATACCATGCCATACTTGCCATCGAATTAGCTACATCAAGTGTGACTAAGATCCCAACAAATAGTTTCATCCAGAAACCATCTCTGCAAGGCACTTGGATGAGTGTCGGATTGATGATTGAGGCTTGATTGGAAATCATGCTTACTCTTCGCAATTTTGACAATATGTGAAGGCCTCATGGACATGAGATCTTCAGCAGCTCGCGCACATTGGTATCCAGAAATAGCTCGCACCTGTGCCAAGATGACACCAAAGAGCATCAAACTGAGAAAGCAACCTAGGGGATATTAGGAACAGTATCAAATTTGACAATGCATAATGTACCAATCAAAAGGAGACCCCAGACCTCGCTTTCCTGGGGAGCACTGGAGGTCATGGAAACGAGCCGATTAGATGCACTGAACGGAGCGCTAGTTTTCAGCAGGGATGAAATGCGGGAATTTGGAAAGGAGGCATCGATCGACTCGCTGTCGTTTTAAAAGCCCATCTATTACATAAGCGAATGTCCATTTAGATCTTAAGGTGTACCCGCGTGCGATTTCGAATTGGAGACAGGCTGCTTCGAACTTCGAAGTTCCATCTATGCATCACGATCCTTGTTCCGAGGTGACCGCGAAGTTTATAGCCGTCACGCAGGCGGGCCGCGGCGGTGCGCAGAATATCAGGCAGGCGCCGGACCTGACCATGAAGAGTTATCACTACTTTTTGTCGGTATTGCGACTAGGCAATGTGCAAAGCCCCGAGTGCGAAGAGTGAAGCATCCCAAGAGTGTCTTGCGGACCCCGGTTAAGCGAGGCGACGGCAAAGTGATCGTAATGGCGTATCAATGACAGGTGGCGCAGAGGTATGTATATTTAAACTGACTCTCAAAGCGGCGAGCGCGGACGCCCAAGCTTACGAAGCAGAAATAGTAATAAAATACAGAGTAGTGCTGGCATGATGGACTTCAAGTCACTGCACGACTACGGGACTCTAAGTGGAGTTGATCAGATCGCGAGTTTCATTGGATCGTGGCTTTATCCGACACTTGAATGCTTCAGGATGCCTATGGGGCAAAGGATTAGCCGGGCAGTCGGTTGATGGTGATTTCATGGCCTACCTCGTCAGTCCCGAAGTATATCGACCGGATGGCTCAATAATGGCTCCCTCGCGGTCGACAGCCTTTGAGATGTCAAACATCGCCAAGATAGAGCCGGCCGCCAACCAAGCAGATTGCTCTGCTACCGCACGCCCAGGACTGCGATTGAAGATGCCGTGATCAGAATAGAGTACGGTGACAGGTGGTGCGAGGGTTCTCACCAGACTCTGCGTCCATACCCGAACGCAGCCACCCTCGTCGGGTTTCTGACCGAAGGGTCGAGCTTGCCATCCTTGAGGAAGCGCTCTGGCTTGAATGAAGATGGATCCAGGTAAGCCTTCTCATCGTTCAAGATTTGGTATGAGTTAGCAATTATGATGGAGCCTTTCGGGATAAGATAACCCTTGTATTCATCGTCCACCGTGAGCATGCGAGGCACGCCAAGCGGCGCCACCACCCGCCAACGGTAGCACTCCCTCACCACGGCGGACAGGAAGGGAAGGGATTCTTGATCTGAAAAGGTGGGCAGTCGATCTGAGCCTAAGGTGAGATCCAATTCCGCCTGTGCTTTGACTTGCGCCTCCGGATGAAGTACCATAGCCAACACGAGTGTCTCGAGAAACGAAACAGTCTGTAGCCATATTAGCAAAGCTAGGCAGATCAATGCTGGCTGCCACTTGCCGTGTCAGATCCAGCTAGAAAATACGCGATATATCAGCATGCAAATGAGAAAATTACGAATCCGCGTACCACCAAACATCCCTGCAGCGGCGGCTTGTATATGTGGTTCTTCCGAGCTCATTTCGCCTACGGCTTCTGCATCCCGCAGACTCCGTGAGCAGAAACTGGGCTTAGCAGTGCCACGGGCCTACAATGCGATACTTTGGTTAATATGAAGTACTTGAAATCCTGGTAATAGTCTTACCAGGTCCTGTTTCACCGCGGTAAAGGGCTCTTGATATACAGCGTCGGTGAGTTTCTTCCACTCTTTTGCCTTTCTTTGGAACCCAGCGCCGGGCATCCAAGAAGGCACATGCTTCAAGATCGGAAGCATGTCCACTAGGAATGCACCAGGGAGCGTCGCTTGTGACACGCATAAGAATGATGCTTCGGCCGTGCGGATGTAGGGATCGCCGACCGGGAGGACCTCGATGCCATATGCGATGTCGAGGATCGTTGCGCCCACCATACTGTGGACCATGGTTAGTTTCCATTTACCACGCAGAAGGTTAATATCATACTGGCGTAAATGGTTTCCCCAATGCTCCGGCGTATCGAGAAAACGTTTGAGCAAATCATGAGTGGCACTGGTGATAGCGGGGTAGTGTCTGTGTATCGCGAGCCCATCAAATTCCTCTCGAAAATGACGACGCTGAGCTGCCCAAGCAGCGTCGGTGGGCATCAAAGCCAAAGACCAAGACCATCCCATCCTGAACATCATTTCAGTCTAAAACTCAATTTCATCCTTTACGTAATGATTTAACTGACAAGCGCAACATGGGCGTCGCGGGTCTGCGCAGTACACTGTGAGCTCCACGTCAACGGAAACATGCTGCTCAACGCACCTGCTGGAATATATCGCGGATCTCTTTTCTAGGAGGTCTGACGTAGCCTCTAAGGAATTGAGAATGACGAGATGTGTGCCGAATATGTTTAGGTGAATGACATCCGATTCTGGCGCGCAAGGATGTTAAGCACACTGCGTAGGAGCGCGTAATGCTGAAACTCACTGTACTCCTGAGACCATTTGGCATATTGAAGAAACTCGTCTCTCGCAGGCATATCAAGCATGTTGCCTATTAGCGGCTGTCCTGGAGGACCCGGAGGATACTTTGATGCTCTTGTCCGTGCTTTGACCAGATAGACCGCAGCAAGTACAAAGCAACTCAGCACCAAAGCCAGTTGCACGGCCATTGCAATTCGTCCTGTGAGAACAGTGCGTCGGGCAGTAAAAGAGAACGAAGTGGGTTGCAAAGCGGGGTTGACAGGGGTACACCTCGCCAACGCCCAACGGACAGAATTTCACATTTACATAGCTAGGCATGCTTGATAGCGTTAGTCGTTAGTACCTGATGTAAACCCGACTCGGAACGAAACCCGGCCGAGGTTACCCCTCAGGATTTGCACGTGGAATGCCACTGACAGAAGTAGATGAGTGGCTAATTATGCACGAGTAAGTAACATATGTCGCTTGAATAGCAAGCATGAATGTTGAAGGAGACCTGGAATGGCATTCCATTGACAAACCGAGATTTGGAAATTGGCAGACTCAGGCAAAAATGTCCGCGAGGAACGCAACTCGGGTCCAATATAATCTTTGTCAACACGTTTCATAGAAAAATATCTAATCCCTCTTGCTCAGCGCTTGCAATTGAACGTACTCATAGTACGCGCCCCTCTGTTGGAGAAGTTGGTCATGTGTGCCGGACTCGCAGACAGTGCCCTCTCTGATGAAGTAGCTGTGATGACAGCGACATCAGCGACAATCACCAACACGTTTGTAGAAATGCCACTTACATGCAGTCGGCGTTCTGGATGGTCGAGAGACGATGGGCAATGGCGATGGTGGTTCGTCCCTTGGCGGCTGTGTCAAGGGCATCTTGAACGACCCTCTCAGAGTTCGAGTCGAGGGCAGACGTGGCCTCATCCAGAAGAAGGACCTTGGGGTTGCGTAGCAGGGCACGAGCGATGGCGATACGTTCTGCATCAAAAGGTAAGCCTGAAGCACTGCACATCGAACAGCCGACACTCACGTTTTTGGCCACCAGACAGTTGTGAACCCTTGCCTCCAACCTCAGTGTCGAAGCCGCTGGACAAAACGATGAGCATCGGGCGAGGAAAGCAAATAGCTGCACACTTACTCGGGCAGGGAGCGGATAAAGTCCAAGATGTTGGCGTTGCGGCAGGCCTGCTCGATTTCCTCTTGCGTCACCTCCTCGGTGGGCTTGATCGCGCCGAGCAGGACGTTGAACCGGACAGTTCCAGCGTACAGCGTCGGCTCCTGCGAGACCAGCGCGATCTGCTTGCGGTATTCTTGGAGATTGAGGTCCGTGATAAGTTCGTCGTCGAACTGCCAAGCACAGTTAGCACGGAACCGTCAAGCAGGAAGATGCCCACATACATATATCTTGCCAGCCAGGGGGTCATAGAACCGCTCTATCATCTGGATCACAGTGCTCTTGCCGGACCCACTGGCGCCGACGAGGGCGATATATGTACCCGGCTCGACGGTGATGGACAAATCCCGGAGGACCCGGACACCTGGGCGCGTGGGGTACCTGAAGTGGACGTTCTCGAGGCGGACGCGCCCACGGACGTTCTCCACGGAGACAGGCTTTCCTTCACCCGACTCGGCGTCGATCTCGGGCACCGAGTCCAGCAGCTTGAAGATGTCCGAGCCGGCGCCCTTGGCGGACGAGACGTCTGGCACGAACGAGAACACGTTGCCGGCCTGGATGGCGCCGAAGACCGTGCTCATGAGCCCGACGAAGAAGTCAAAGGTGGAGAACTCGAGGTTGGCGACGAGGCGCGAGCCATACCAGAACGAGAGCGCGATTACGAAGAAGCTCATGGACTGGGAGAGCGAGTAGAGCAAGTTGCTCCAGAGTGCGGTCCTGTTGGATCTCTTGAGGGGGCCTTCGAGCGATTCGCTGTACTGGGCGACGCATTGGTCCTCGCGGGTGAGCGAGGCAACGGTGCGGATGGCGCCGGCGGCTTCGCACGCGAGCTGCGCAGAGTCAGCATGCTCCTTCTTGTTCGCTTGGTCCTTGAGAACGACAACACGCTGCACGGGGGATGAGCAATCATTCTGCAAAAAATAGCATGCCTACTCACGAGACGAATATAGCCAGCAGAAATGAGGACGGGCATGCACGCAATACCGACGAGGCCAAGCTTCCACACGAAAATCAGCCCCAAGACACTGCCCGCAACGACGGTCGCCACACTCTGCACGATGACACCGAGGGTGACGCCCGCCAGCCCATTGACCTTCTGCGGGTCATCGCTCATCCTGCTGGTCAGACTTCCGGTGCTGTTCTCGTCGCGATCGAAGAATTCAATGTCCTGGCGCAGGATCGCGCGGAACGACAGCGCGCGCAGCTTGGCAGACAGCTCGCCGGCGGCCGCGGCAAAGAGGTAGTTCTGCACGCCGAGGGAGAGGGTCGACCCGATGGCGATGATGAAGAGCCACAGTGCCACGCGGTCGGATTCGTATTGCCTGGTGTGCGGGTCGAGCTGCGAGAACGAGTTGATGCCTTTCGCGTACACCACGCCGAACGCGGGGTAAACCATTCCACTGACTACTTTTGTCAGCACGCGTGATCAAGAAATAGCACATTGCTCTTACCACACGCAGCGACGGATCCGAGCGCGTAGTTCTTCCAGCCAGCCAGGTTGACCTCCGCAAGACGGCGGAAGAGACGCCACAACCCCATATCCTCGTCCGCCCACCCCGGGCCTGCCTCGACATCGCCCGCGCCCAAGTTGCTGCGCTTCTGCAGAACCGCGCTGGGAAGCGACCGCGTCGTGCTCTTACGCTCCAAGCCAATCTTGAGATCCTCCGTGGGCACCTCGACCTTGCCCTCCTCCGCCACCTCCTCGCCCGCGTCCTCCACCGTCTGCGCCTCCTTCTGCTCGCGCAGCTTCTGCGCCCGGACGAGCTTTGAGTACGCGCCACCCTCGTCCGCCAGCAGCTCCGCATGCGTGCCCTGCTCGATGACGACACCCTCGCCCATCACGTAGATGCACTCTGCGTGCTTGATCGTCGACAGCCGGTGCGCGATCGTGATCGTCGTGCGCCCCGCGGCGGCCTTGTCGAGCGCGTCCTGCACGATTCCCTCGCTCTGCGTGTCGAGCGCGCTCGTCGCCTCGTCCAGCAACAGCACCCTTGGGTCGCCCACGATCGCGCGGGCAATCGCGATGCGCTGCTTCTGCCCGCCGGTCATGAGGAGCCCACGCTCGCCGACCAGTGTGTCGTACCCGAGCGGCATGTTCCCGATGAACCCGTCCGCGTTCGCCTTCACACACGCCTCCTTGATCAGCGCGAACTGCACCTCCGACGGCGCGTGCTCGTGCGGCGTGCCAATGAGCCCGTGTGCGACGTTCGCGCGGATCGTCGTTGCGAAGAGCGTCGGCTCCTGCGAGACGAGCCCGATCTGTGTGCGCAGCCACTTGAGGTTGAGGTCCTTGACGTCGCGTCCGTCGAACATGACGCGCCCGCCCTGCGGGTCGTAGAAGCGCTCGACGAGCGCTACGATGGTCGACTTGCCCGAGCCGGATGCGCCGACGAGCGCGGCGGTCTTGCCCGCCGCGAACGAGATGCTGAGGTCCCTGACGATCGGCACGGTCGGGCGGCTCGGGTACGTGAAGGAGACGCCCTCGAACTGGATGAGCCCCTCCACGTTGTCCGGTTTGAGGCCCGCTTCGCTGGCGGAGTCGATGGCGGGCACGCGGTCGATGGTCTCGTAGAGCTTCGCGGCGGCGCCGCGCGCGTGCGTGACGGCCTGCATCTCGGGCATAAGGAGCGCGAGCGAGAATGACCCGATGAGGATCGCGAGGAAGACGTTCACGACCGAGCCAGCGGTGGCTGTGCGCGCAGGTGCCGTTCGTCAGCGTACGTCCACAAAATTAAAGCGGAAAGGGGACAGGAGGACGCACCGTGCCCCTCGTTGATCAGCGTTGCCCCGAAGTTGAAGCTCAACCCGTACGAGGAGTAGATCACGAAGAAGAAGAACGCGACCCCGGCGCCCTGCCAGATCGCCTCCTTCGCGTTGACCTTGCGGCTCTCCTCCACGTGCGTGTCGTACAGCGCCGCGAGCACCTTCTGGTTGCCGAACGCCTGCGCCGTGCGGATGGTCCCGATGATCTCCTCGGCGACGGTGCCGCCCGCGGAAACGTGCTGCAGGGAGAGCGCCGCGTAGCCCGAGACGGCCTTGTTCATGACGGTGCCGGCGATGGCGATGCAGGGGAGGATGGAGGAGAGTGCGAGCGCGAGGCGCCAGTTGCGGATGTATGCAAGGATGAAGCCCGTCGCGAAGGCGGCGAGGAAGCTGACGCTGAGGGCGACCTTTTCGGAGGTGCCTTGCTGGACAAGGTCTGACGGGAAGGCGAGGGGCGTCAACATATATGCGCCTCAAAGAGACAATAGCGGAAAGGAGATGCGCTGAAGGGGGCATGCACGCCCAGCCACTCAAACTGCACCCTCGAACGCGATATAAACAGAGAAGAACCCCGACTCACGCGTATCGGTCATAATCCTAGTAGCCACCTCCCCCGCGCCGACCCCATCCAAGAAGCTCACGTCCTGCCTTAGCACCGCGCGCAGGTAGGCCTCCCTGAGCCTCTTGCTCCCGACCTCGCTGGTGCACACCCAGGTGTACATGTATATGAACGTGCACGCGAACATGCCGACACCGATGTAGACAAGGTACGACGCGTCCTGGGCGGCGCCAGTGCGGAACGCGGCGACGACGGCTGGGAGCCTCGCGGCGGCGGCGGCGTCCCCGGACTGCGCGAGCGTGAGCGTCTCGCCGAAGACGACGAATTGCTGCGTGAGGTTGCCGAAGATGAGGGACATCAAGGGCTGTGGGAAGGGGTGTCAGTATAAGCATAGTGTATGCGTATATTCGCGAGCATATATGCGAGATCGCACAACTCACCTGGGCAGCGCCGGCAGCAGCAGCAGCGATCAGCGACACGCAGTTCGCGACGTTCTCCGCGGGGGTGGCGAAGCGGAAGAGCTCGGTGATGCTGCACGGCTGCAAGTCCACGACCTCCTTCTTCTCTTTTCCGGCGTCCTCTCTATCTTTGTCTTTGTCTGTGATTTCTCCGTGCGAGGACGAGAGGCTCTTCTCGGCTTCCTCGGAGTCCCTAGGCATCCGGGGTGGGTAGGTATCTTTCTTGGATTTCTTGCCGAACAGACCGCGCTTCTCCGACGAAGTTGCAGCGGTGGTCAGGGCGGGTATAGGTGCGGCGGCAACGGCAGCGGCGACCGGTTGGAGGGTGGTCTGCTCGTCGACAGGGACGACCTCGATGTCGGCGGGTGCGGACATCGTTTACCGAGTCGAGTGGTGGTGGGGGTGGTGGTGTTTTGTGTCCTGTGGTGGGACGTGACTATATGTACGGGAACGAAAACCAAAGGAGGGGAAGGATCAAACTACTAGAGAGAATGCACACATTCAAACAAGCTTAAGACAGGAGGGACTAAGTGCGCGCGAACAGCCGTCACTACGCAAACCAAGCGATCACACGCGCTCTCGCCACTCCAACCAGCTTCTAGGTGCCAAGCACCGAGTCACTATGCCGAATATACTATTCGACACGCAGCAGGCAGGAGCCAGCGGCCGGTTTATGCTTGATGCTCGGCACTCAGTCCGGATCCCGTATACACGGAGGAGTCATGGTATGAGCGCAGTGCGGCAGGCCACTCGGAGCCGTACGCGCGTCCCTAGACCAGCCGTCAGTCTGAGCACTGACTCACTATGCCGAATATAATATTCGACGCGCACTCAGGAGTAAGTAGTAGGCCATCGGTTTATGCTTGGTGTTTGGCGCTCGGAATCGCACACGCAATCGCGGCACGATAATACATTTCTGGAAAATCACGCGATCTACATAAACTCCTCCAATTGCAAGGGCAAGTACCACTCCTGCAGCCTCTAGCCCATTGCACCGCAGCAGGAGTTCCGAGTTCCGAGTTTCCAAGTTGAGTCAGAGCCTGTCAAGGCAGGCACAGCGCGCAGTCCAGAGCCCAGACGCTGGAGGGCCACTTGGAGCCGTCCCGGTAACTTACTCGCGCGCACGCCCTCGAATTCGAATATTGAAGCCAAGCAACCACACGACACCCATTATGGGTCAGTACATGTGACTGCGCACGCATACCAAATTAATCCTATGCGCAGTTGTCGGTACATATACACAAACACGATATCCATAAGATACTGTACCATTACGACCTTAGGTTCACGCCAATTTCGTGTGACCTAGTCACACGTAAGTTCATATGTTCAATTTGGGTTCAAAATAGCAATCCAAACGGCATTTTGGTGGCTAGGACGAAAATATGTCACAAAGTAAGTTCAGAAGGCGAAATTTTTCCTGACAGTCACATAAAATAGGTTCAGTTCAGGATTCTCAGGACAAAAGACGAACCTAAGGTCGTAATGGTACAGTAGACCCATCGCATATTCAGCTGCATCACGTGATCAAACGGTGACATTTGCGTTACATTGCTCTCTCGGTTAATTAGAGCTTCTACATTGCGAATATGAAGATTTGGCTCGCAAGGTTTTGTTCAATGCTATACTGGCCACAAAACCTTGCAGACCAAATTTTTATATTGTGTGAATAGATAGCTGAATTAAGTTTACAACAGCCAATTTATCCGCAATGCTCACATCTTGCCCTCGTACCATTCAGTTATGGCCAGAAAAGCGCTCAAAGGGCTCGCCAATCATTGCCCAGTGCCTACTCACAAATATAAGCTAGTCCCCAAATAAAATAAAAGTGATAAGGAAAATGCAAGGCAGTCAACATTAGGGGTGTGCACCGTAAACCGTCTACAGTCGTATAGACGGGTCCGTCAATACGGGTCCGTGCCCGTCCCGGCGGCGGCTCGTGAAATTTTTGCCTGTATCCGCTGACGGGTTTGGGAGGCACTGTACGACCAGTACACATTACGGCCGTATACGGTATCATACGGCCGTACAGATAGAAATACTCACAGAGGGCTCCGGTTGTGTCTGCCAACACCCGGCTTCACACCCATTTCGTTGCCACATCCGGTTCTTAATCATTGCCTCCTTCCCTTCGTCACAGAATTACTTTTCACCTATATAACATGACTTTCGAGCCTAATTAGGCCATCTTATCATCTGATCATGCCAACAACTTCAACCAAGTAAGTGGGACGGTAATATAATTGAATTAGAGATTATATAGATGCTATGTGGGTAGCTAGATTGGTACCTATAGTTCACGCGCGAGTGTAGGTGCGCGGCCGTGGGTCCAGCGTGAGCTGCATGCGGGCTGGGGATCACGCATGGGGCTGGGGTAGGCCATGGGGGGCTAGGAATGTGTATGGGACTAGGGAGCGGAATAGAGCACGGTCGTGTGGGCTTGGTATGTATACACAGGGTGGCAGGCTTGGGAGCTGGCTGGGGACTAGCGTGCGGGCTGGGCATGTGTGTGTGTGGGAACTAGATGTGGGCTGCAGGTGGGCGTGCATGGGGTATTTGTGGGTACATGTGTGATGTGTGTGGGCTGGGTGCACACGTAAGAGCTGGGACTGCAACATTCACTGTGTCGTTGCTAATGAGTGCAACATGCTCACGGCACTGGACTTGGTGCTATCGAAAAGCATGTGAACATACATTGTACTCTACATTCTGCTATTATACATCTTCTAACCTGTTTCTAAGGTACACCACCCAATCTTTTCGATTCATGGACGCCTCCGAGAAAGGAGCTAGTGGAAATAGGTGAGTTAGCTGTAGTAGCTAAGCGTAAATGAGTCAGCTGCATATGTAAGCTAGTGTGAGAATTGGTGTCTCGTTATGGAGACAATGAAAGTGCGCTAAAGATGCAGTGTTTAGGTCACTTGCGAGACTTCGTAGATGTTTGCGTGAACAGTTCTAAGTCTAAACTAAGTAGATATGATCTTCCTTAAGTATAGTGTTCTCTTAATGTTAAACTTTGCAGCTAACATATAGGTGAGAGCGCTGAGCTTCTAGCATATTTAAAAGATATGGATTGTGTAGAGTCAAGTCAATGCATGAGGATCATGTGTATGGCTAAGACAGATAAAATATGTGTAGTCAAGTTTATAGAGTTGTAAAAGAGGTGATTTTCATAGTAGTTATTACAGCTGTATTTATACTGTTTCATAGTTTTACTTTCGAGTCATGTGAACAACTTTGTGTTCAGTCTTCGAGCTCATTCAGTGTTCTTCAGAGATCACCGAGAAGCTTCTGGCTGCTGTGCGGATGTTTGAACAATGTTCTCAATTGCTGTGGAAGGGGAGAGAAGTTTATAGAAAATATATATTTGATTTGTAGCTACTTGCATTGGCCCGTAGCTAGTGGGTACATACAATAGTAGTTATTCTAACATAGCCCCCCGAACCTTCACTCATCAGTCATCAAGCTGTCGCCGTCAGTATTGTGGGTAAGGTCAATGATCTCGTGGGTATCACCATAGATATAATTGGTGCCCTGTCCCCCTGATACTGGTATGTCGAGAGGCGATATGGAGCAGCTGAACTCGCCACCATCATAGTTTGTCTTGGTGGAGTAGGGATGAAGTCGGAGAATTGTAGGGCGTGTTGGAAAGCGACCATATCAGGGAGCCTGGGCTGTACTCCTCGTCACCATCGACTTCCAACATCGGGTACTGCAGGTTGCAGGAGTTGCCGTCGTCTGAAAGGGGAATGTTTGAATCCTGGTTGGTGCGTGCATAGCTGGACATCATAGGATGCAGGATGTGAGCACGCTCAGTGTTCTCTGTGGCAAACAGCTCGAGCAATCAGTCGTCGCTTGCAGGTATCGGACCGTAAGTGAGAGCTGGGTGTGCAGTGAAGGTCTCGGTTGGGGCGGTGCTTCAGACCCAGTCGTTGTCATAAATTGAGCAATGAGCGCGGGCATGCATGAGCCAGCGTAGTCCCTCGATCCTGACGTTCTGGATGGACTGGAATTGAGAGATGATGTCTTCCAGGGTGCTGACTAAGTGGCAAGGATTTTGGGTAAATGTGTACAGTTGGATGATAACGGGCATGGGCATCTCAATCTTGGTGAGGCGCGCTGTGAGGATGAATGGTTTGATGTCACTATGGTCCATGCCTGGGTTGGCGGCAAGGATAATGGTGCAACTGATGCACTTAATCATCTCCCAGATAGTGGCTGCAACATCAAAGTCGAGCACTCCGAGGTTGTGAGTGGCCAAGTGGATATGAATATCACAACGTGGTTGTTGATAAAGTCGTGGTTTAATTGAGGAAAAGTGCGGGGAACCGTCAGGCTGCTAGAAATAGTGGCAGCAACAGTGAGGGAAAGGGATTGGTTCATGATTGGAAAGGAAGATTTGTGGACGAGGGAAGGAATGTAATTTTTTGGGGTAGATGGCAAGTATCAAAAAGGTGGATCTCATCCAGCTGGCACGCCTCCCGATGCATGGACACAGTCTGCACCCCGTTGCGCTCACCCAGCCCGCCCGCATGTGCACACAAACACCCCAGCCACACCCCGTCTCCAGTTGCGCACTCAACCATGTCACACCTCACCACCCATGTCGCCCAGCCATGTTGTGCGCCCAACCAAGCACGCAACCACGGTTTCTGCCCGCACCCATCCAGCCCCGCATCTGCACTCCCAGCCCCTGTCTCTAGCCTGCACCCAATTCCCATGCACACACAATCTGCACCCAGCCCCCACATGTGTACGTGCCTAGCACCCAGCCCGCAACCTGCTCTCATGCTCTCCCGCAACCGGCCCACATGCATCCAGCTGTACACCCGCACCTTGTCTCACCATGTGTGCACGTGCACCTCGCTTGTATACCTGAACTCGACCATGAGCGGGTCGAACTGCTCGCACGCGACCGTGAAGTCGACACACACACTTGACCGCACAATGGAGACACTCTTCGTGGAGGCCTGCGGCAAAGAAGGCGAAGGGTGGGCGCTCGAACATGATACCAGGGCTTGAGCCGCTGTCGCCGCAACACAAGCCGCCAAAGATGCATGTGTGCTCGCTGGCGGGGCCATCACATGTGACATTTGCGGAGCCAATGAAGGAGAAGGAATCCATATGCTGCGAGGGGGTGATTGAGGATGGGTGGTGGATACAGACAGATGCGGGCGGGGGACAATGTGCAGTGTCACATACAGGCGACCAAGCATCTCTGGTGCGAGCACCACCCCTGGGTAAGTCTGTCACATGTTTATCCCATCTGCTCCATCTCACTCCTTACCCTAGCTGTGCTCTCCACACCGGCTCCCGTTTCCTCTTTGGCGAAGTCTACATTGGCCGGCCCATTAGTCAACTCCAGAACTCCAGTGGGTGAACGCCGGCAAGGGCAGGGAGTAAAGTGGTTCATCCTCGATGACACTCAGTGCAAGCCTCATGTGCCCATGTGCCACAAGTTCCCTCATGTTGGCACGGGCACTACAGGTAGTAGAGAAGTAATGAAAGTGCATGATGTATTTAGAATGAATGTCCTTGAAGTTCAGAAATAATACAAGAGTGTGATGCCGATAATGATAATGTGAACACGGTGTATGTATTATTGAGAAAGTATGCTGGCAATGTAACAGTTTAAAATGGTCTTTGCAGGGAGCACTGGGATGTGGGAGCTGTGATTGAGTTCACACCTTAGCTCGAACTCATTGCGGTGACACCCAGTCTCTCCGTCAGTGAATAACAACCTTTCATGCTTATGTAACTCACTTTATTAGCATTGCAGATATCTCATCAATTCAAATGCCTGAAGAACAAGAGGGGACAATACAGACACTACTTGTAGAGTTGTTCTTGCAAGGTCAGCCGCCAGACGAGCTCTTTGTGCTCAATATCTGGGCCGACACAACCAGCAAGGAGATCAAAGTGTCCACACAGGGGACACGAGCATCTCAAGGGAAGGTTTACCCACTAGACTCCTCTGCAACCATCACACAAGGGAAGTATAGCAGCCAGACACCTATCTATCCTCCAACTTTGGCAAATAACGACCCCATTCAAAACCATAAGCTGCAACTCTGTGGTGTGAAGGCCCACCACAGAATGTTGTATTGCTTTTCTTGACACTGGCTGCCCAGTGTTACGAGGTAACATGTGTAATCCCGAAAGGGCTTCTTCGTGATGCTGATAAGCAGAGGGGTGTCTTAGAACATTGATAATGAGAGATCAACCGTTGTCGAGAGCGAACATAAGTCTGAAGCCAAAGTTAACATTTGTGAAACTGTAAGTGAAATGTAGACTATACCTGAAGACAAAGAGGATAAGCTGAGGATCCTCTGTCGACAGGTCTATGTACTTATACTAAAGAGTCGTGAGATAATATGTCCTAATGAGTAAGGCTTAGCAATGCATGTAGTAAGGTGTCTGACAAAGCGGGGCCCAGTGAGTCAGAGATGTGTATGTAAAAGTCCGAAGTCGTTCGGTGTTCGTAAGCGTAATAACTAATGAGTCACGTGGGGACCAAGCCACATAATACGAGAGTAATCAGGTCACGTGACAATGTATCTAAAAGTCCGTTGCTAGAATCTGGCCGTAAGAACATAGGCGAGGGAGTCTAGGGTACAATCTCCTATTTCTCGAACCCCACAACCAGGAAGCTCACAGACTGAGGAGAGGGAGCACCAAACTCTCACGCAGCTTCATTGAAGGACAAACTACACTGCAGAGCTACACCAGAAAGCTGCCACACATAGCACCATTTCCTGCGCCAAAACCCCAGCTTCCAATATCGCCGATCCTCCTCCACGCCACTGCTGCCCGAAGAAATGACACATAGCCTGTGCCTTCACCTGCACCGCAGAGAACGGCTACATGGTTTACCCAGCCTCCTAAAAACGAAACACCAGATCACCTGGCCCCAACCTCAGCAAACCTAGCTGCCTTCTACTAGCCCTTCTGTGCTACCATTTGAAGGATTCTCAGGCCTATTCCATCACGAAGCTTCGCTCCCGAGCCACCTCCACCTTCCGGAGCTCCACCCCATTTCATACTAGCAACCGCTGCCTACCCAGCCACTAGCCCCAAAGATCAAGAACCATTATAAAGTGCATGCCCGAGTCGACCGGACCATCGCTACTTCCACCACTAGTCTTCACGCTCTGATCGGTTCTACATCCGATCTAGCCTGCAGCAACACCCCCATGAACGTGGCGCCGAACGACGAGTTCTCAGGCTTACAGAGATCTGCCCACAAGCTCCGATTGCGAAGGCCTATCTCCCACTGACTATCATCACCATTCGCTCCTTGAGCTTCAAGTGAGTTCTCATGGCTACTTATCCGACTAGACCAATACCATCGAATAGGATTACAATGCTGCACATAAGCATCAGCAAGGGTCTACCCGGAATATCACCCCAACGAACTTATCGCCACATCACTCCATAGTTGGGAACACCAACTCTCGCTTATGTTCAGTGAACTCTGTTTCCAATCTACTATAATTTCCATATCATTCACTCTGACATGGAACTCTGTTTCTCCTATTCGATTCCAGAGTTCCAGATTCAGCGACAGATGAATATGATTGACAATAGATTAGCATGACTACTAGGCCCCGGGATTCTCATTCGCATATACTGTTATTCCCCGGGCCCCTCAGTATCTACGCATACATTTCTAGGCAACTATCACCTGCTGCGCACCTATCTGTACGCTGCGCACTTCCAACACGACTACTTGCGCCTCATTGCAGCCGTGCACAGCACCCACTTCATTCAGACACTATCTTATCTTACGCTACCTTACTTCACCTTCCTACACCTTGCTATACCTTAGCCTACCTTGCACAACCGGTACACTGTCCATCTATCCCCGTTGAGCACTGTGTATCGTAGTGGGTTTTCGTAAGTTCTTTACTATGTGAGGAGCCCTACTCGTCAAGATTTTCCCCCCCCCATTACAGTGCTCAACGGGGATAGATAGATAGTGTACCGGTTGAGTAAGGAAGGTTAAGGTATAGTAAGGTGTAGGAAGGTGCGGTAAGGTAGCGTAAGGTAAGGTAGTGCCCAAATGAAGTGGGTGCTGATGAGGTGTACAGCAGGTGATAGTTGCCTAGAAATGTATGTGTAGATACTGAGGGGCCCGGGGAATCGTAGTATGTGCGAATGGGAATCCCGGGGTGTAGCAGTCGTGCTAATGATAATGTAACTATATTCATCTGTCGCTGAACCTGGAACTCTGGAATCGAATAGGAGAAACAGAGTTCCATGTCAGAGCGAATGTAATAAGACTTAATGTAGATTGAAACAGAGTTCACTGAACATAAGCGAGAGCTAGTGTTCCTAGCTATGGAGTGATGTTTGTGATAATATGGTTGTGGTGATGTTCCGGGTAGACCCTTGCTGATGCTTATGTGCAGCATTGTGCACCATACACAGTTTTCAACATGGATCCTACATCAGATTCACACTTACATTTAAAATAGTCTTACTTACACTGAGTGGACCCACAGTGCTCAACGGGGTTGTACAAGTATGTATGTCTATGTTATGCCTATGTAAATGTATGTAGTTCTTG